>LQNS02276769.1:8532026-8556658 GCA_001587735.2 Parhyale hawaiensis
TGTAACTGTGCAGCTGCACTACGCCTCTTTGCTCTGTAACTGTACAGCTGCACTGCGCCTCTTTGCTCTGTAACTGTACAGCTGCACTGCGCCTCTTTGCTCTGTAACTGTGCAGCTGCACTGCGCCTCTTTGCTCTGTAACTGTGCAGCTGCACTACGCCTCTTTGCTCTGTAACTGTACAGCTGCACTGCGCCTCTTTGCTCTGTAACTGTGCAGCTGCACTACGCCTCTTTGCTCTGTAACTGTGCAGCTGCACTACGCCTCTTTGCTCTGTAACTGTGCAGCTGCACTGCGCCTCTTTGCTCTGTAACTGTGCAGCTGCACTGCGCCTCTTTGCTCTGTAACTGTGCAGCTGCACTGCGCCTCAAAATGCAGGTTTTTCTCATCATTTTTGTTATATGGTACATGCATTTGACTTGGGCGACAATGTAAAATATTTGGTTTCGCTTCAGTATCCTTTCGTCATGAGCGAATATAGACTGGGCAAATGTATGTATTTGTACCTATGTCTGTTTCCTTTTTCTATCCCGCTACAACGTAACGTTGCTTTCCTCTAGAAAAAGCACAGCGTTATTATTCCTCTAGAAACCGTATATCTATAACACGTTATGCTTATATGAGTAAAGTCGGCTATCTTTCCACTTGAAATGAACCACTAGCTAATTTGTTGCTTTGGCAAGTACGTGTGTATCCACACGTCTTCTCTATCTTGAAAGTCTGCATGTTTTGCATACATTCGACATGGCATCGTGCACGTAGGTAACCAACCGTACACTTGCACTGTGCACATACAGCTCCGTGTAATGACCTTTTGAACTAATTTTATCCTTGGCTACGTACGGATGATCTCTCATGAATGGAGCCTCTGTCTTGCGTCACGTTATCTCAATAACGTACTAATCAACCAACCGTTGGTTTCTTATGCAGTAGGGATAATATTAATTCATATATCTGTTAAGAAGTTCGCGTCTGCTTATTTGGTTAAGGCGCCTTCACAGCGCCATATGCTATGCATTATTCAAACCAACTGTATTCTCTCTTCTAATAGAATATGTAGGTTTCGTAATCCCTATCTTTCTATTCGATAAAAATGTTCCGAAATGTATGCACGTCTTCTCGCGATGTAGGATTGGGCTATGCGAAAACGTACGCACATCTTCTCATCACGCAATCTTGCTGTAGATCATTGTAAATTCACGAAGAAAAGGCCAGCAACTGAAATCCCAATAAGTCCCGTACAATGTATGGAATGTTCGAAAATTTTCCCAGTCGTCTGAAAAGGTAAAACCGCCGCGTACGTGTGGCAGGTTTCGAACCCACGCTTTGCTTCAGTGAATTTGCTTGCCTGCGCGTGACCGAGTGAGCTACTGTTTTGCATGATGCTGTCAGATTCAAGTTGTATCATGAACAGTATGTTCTCTTGCTTTGTTCTACTTCAGCAGAACAATATAAAATACATCGGATAGGTAATCCTGCATCTACTGAGTAGTGCCGTAGTCTGCAAAGCGTGTATGATTAGTTTATACTTGTTAAAATTAAATGGAGTCCTCTTTCTAACGAATCATTGTCGGGAAAATGGTTTTTAGTAAAATTCAAGATTTCTGCTACTGTGCATATTTTAGTTTCATAGTATAAAATTTTTAGTAGGTTTTGTTGATACATTAGGCAATGTACCACGTGTATCGCCACTTTAAATTTTTTAAAAGTACTGTAGTTACTTCCGCTTGAAGCTACTGAAATTGCCTTCAGGAACACTACGCATCAAACAATGTTGGCCGTTTCTAGCGTGAATTATAGAACTGTGCGGGCTTCTGTAGAAATTACGGATCTTCTACTGTACACCCCAATAGGCTACGCAATTGGGCCGCAAATTAAATTAATGACAAGTGTTTCAAAACGACAGATGGGCCTACTTACAAGCAACATAATAACAAATATACTTAACGTATGTTTCCCTATCAGAATTGTCGGCGGGCCTCGCAACTTAAACTGTAAACCATCTTCTGGGGTGGCCAAGTATTCTGTTATGTTATATCTTCTGATTTTCCTTTCTTTTGACACCGTCTAGCGGCTCCGTAGACTCGAGCTGATATACCGTAAGTTTCAGTGTGTATTTATTATTCGGATATCAAAAATGAAATTATCCATGAAAGGGTAAAGCATAAGTATTCATACATTCGAGCTGGACCGAATATTCTCATTCTCAATATTCGTATTCGCATGTAGACATGCGAATATTTTTGCGAATATCTACGCATATCCACCGATGAAGATCCTCTGAAATGGTGGAAGATACACGCGAATATTTATCCTAATCTTTCTCTGTTAGCAAGGTCTTATCTTGCTTGTCCGCCAATAACTAATGTTACGAGTGAGCGTCTTTTTAGTGGTGCACGCCGGCCTAGTATACGACGAAAAACGAAGTAACCTGGCTGGTTAGAGAGCAGAAAAATTGTTATTTTTAACTTCAACCTGCCAATAATAGAATTAAACTATTAGATACTTGGATTTTATACTTGTACTAGCAACAGCAATAATGGCTTGCATGCAAATGATGTAATCTAGTGAATCTCTAGTCAATCTACTAGTAAATAATCCTCTTTCAAAGGGCGGTGGTTGGGAGAGAGGCTGGTGGGATGCATGTGAGAGCTAGTGTATCCTTTTCCCGCATCCTGGAAACAAAGAAAATGTAATGAATTTTAATTAGCTATTCAAGTTTCTATGGCTAAGCTCTTTCAGTGAATTCGAATTTCGAATAGTCCCCTCCATGCAGACTTTAAAAGCAAAATAAAATGCTATATTGCTTGAGAAATGACAGCTTGAGTAAATTTGCGAATATCTAGACAAAATATTCGCATTCGCGAATGTTCCAAACAGACATTCGGTCCACCTCTAGTAGGTATACACTATCGGTATATACACCACAGGTATTCTCTATTTTGCACTTTTTTATATTGTTTACTTATTTTTTAACCTAATAACTCATTTTTTTTTACCTCAAGAAGGCCGCCGATGTTTCTCGTCTTTGCTCCTTTGCATCCACCAAAGGCCTTGCATCCAAATATAGCCGAGGCGCGTGCTATTTCTAGGCGCCCTAGATAATTTATGCCGCCTTTGAGTGTTATTTTGGTACGTCGCAAGTTTGCTAATCGATCTTTTGAAGCGACGGTAACGAGGCAAATTTTATAATTGCTGTTGAATAAAAGTAGCTACCGGAGCGCTATAAAAGACATACATCTGTAGTGTCAGTGACAAACCCAGTTACCATTTCAACCATTGCGTCTATGACTTAAATTTTGTTTCCGACACCCTGTATTTTTTAAGTATGTTACATCCTTCTTCGTTGCTTTGAATGGAAATATTTTTATACTTTTTTAATTAAAGATAATCATAAAATTATCTGAACTTCCCCGTCGTACATGTTTTCACTCTATAGCTTGAAATTTTCGAATGCTTTTCTACAGTCCCTTTAATGCCCACCCGGTCAAGGAATGGGTTACAATGTTTAATGAACCCACGAGTGATGAACGTGTTAAGCGTTGCGGTACAGAAAATGGTGCACCCAATAATACGCAATTATTTTGCTAGGCCTCAAGCTCTACTACGTATCTACCCCCATCGCATGGTAATAATATGATTATGCTTTATATTTTCTTGAATATATCAAGTTCTATGGTAAATACTAAACTGCTCGCGGGAGCCATTGGGTCACTAAAAACTTATCTTATTTTAATACCTTTTTGATCTCCTTTCAGTTTATTCCCTGTGCATAATAGCTACGATTGTGTGCTCAAGCAAGCAAGCAAACAAGATTAGCAGAGTTTTATTGGTATATAGATTTAACGAAAGGAAAAATGTAATTTTAGTTGAGATAGTAAACGCGAGTTAATTAAGTCGTTAATTATTTAGTCAGTTGAAAGTTAGTCCACACTGAGTAATTTCTTCTTGAAACTCTGTTATTGGTTCTTATACCTACTCAGTCCTTGATGAAACCAAACTTCATGTGTGGTTAGGTGAATCTTAATAATGAAGCGAGTTTAATTAGTTCATTTGGCCCTTTTTTATCTTTCTATGGCGGTAAAATCCAACTGCGTTTGGCTGTTGTTTTGTAATTGAAGACAATATTGGTACCTATCGTTATCAGTTGGGAGTCCCTATGTCGATTTTCCCTATCAGTTCTGTGAAACTACCGCATCTCGACTTGCATTTGTTCTACACTGAAGTAGGTAGATATAGGTACCGATACTCATAAGGTTTATTAGATTAACCAGTTTGAACGTATCGATAGGGTGAAATATTACCGAGTAATGCATTCATTGTACTTGAGTACGCATCTGACTTAGGAAGGATGCAGAACCCCAGCGATATAATGCAGTAGCGTAATTTTCTTCCGTTCTCCTTCTTGCTCTCATGGCTATTAAATGCTGCTCTAACTTTGCTATGATAAACTTGGTAGCTTCTCTTGCACTAGCGTGATTTGTTGCTATACAGGGAGAGTTCCTGAAGCGACGATTTCCCGAAACTCAGGAAATCCAGAAACGTCGATAGTTACACTGCTGTATGTATAGAGAGATGTTGTAGTAATTCGAGCCATATTGAGTGATTATACCAGAATGGTGCAGTAACTTTGCTTAATTTGGTAGTACCTATATAACTACTACAGTACTATTACTTCACTCTTTTTATGGTCTTAGTTGAAGAAAACGCATAAGAAAGTACGAGTATTCTGTAGAGCACATAATCTTGAAACGAAGACGATATTCCTCTTTAGGTTTTAGGAGTTCCAATGACATTATGCTATGCCAGCGGCTTGAATTCTGGCTAGAATTTAGGTCGATTCTTACTTTTCTAAACAGCACTGATCGAAATTTCACGGTAGTATCTCGTAGGTACTTATCTTTTACTTACATACTAAATTACCGATGTTACTTTATGCTGCGAAGTCCTACTTTCACCAGTACGTGAAGTATTGCCGCCTATTGCTCTATCTATAGATACTTTCGTTTCAAAAAGTAGATACTGAAATTTCCTAAGAATTCAAGGCTCTGCTTTTTCATGAAAGTAGCGTGCATGTATTTATATTTATTTATATGTATATATATATATTATTTATTTATTTATGAAAGTAGCGTGCATGTATTTAGCTATACCG
The DNA here is from genome assembly GCA_001587735.2 of Parhyale hawaiensis. NCBI lineage: Eukaryota > Metazoa > Arthropoda > Malacostraca > Amphipoda > Hyalidae > Parhyale > Parhyale hawaiensis. Next base: position 8,537,180 of record LQNS02276769.1, read on the forward strand.
TAAGGTTGCCTGCCCTATGAATGCAGCGTACGTATCTATCCTGTGAAATGCCCGCATGTTTTCGTCCATATAAGTTCAGTTATATTATTTCAGAACGTGTAATCGCACTTTCCCTCTATCAGCGAGTGAACAATCTACAACGCACTACCCGAAGCTTTCCATTGAGCTAAGTGGTGGTATAACTCGAGGCTCTTGAGTTCCATCCCACGGTAATGGAGGCTACACTGAGCGAGGTTTTTTGTTGTGTAGTTTAGCGAGTTTTTGAGTTAGTAGCTTCTGCCGCGTATGTGTCTGGACTCTTGAGCTAAGCTCGGGATATATTGTTGGTCTGAAGAACGTAATTCCCCGCTGATCCTCGCTGTAAAAGCGTCTATTTTGACTTAAAAAAAATACTCCCCCGAGATGTAAGGAAATAGCTTTCTCATTGTAAATGATTTGTCTGCACTTATAATCTATAGCTACCAGTTCGACTCTAAGTAAGGTAGTTATGGTTTACCATTTTCTGTGTACGCTAGGTAGGTAGGTACTTGCTGCAGCTCTGCTCCGATGTTGGATCGGTATCGTGTTGTCCAGCAACTTTTTTAACCCCACTATCCAGCAGAGTTTCTGTTTGGATTGTCATGCAGCACTCGTTCTCGCGCTATTCACCAAAGCTGCTCATTATAACGACTTCCAGTGAGTTTTTGTTTGTCTTTCCAAGAAATCAGTTATAGTAATCTCCGGTAAATGATTTATATTACTGCCAAGAAATCATTTATAAAAATGTCCAGTATATAAGTTCTTGATTTCGCTCTCCAAACAATTATTTATAATGCTCTTCTCTCGCAAAGTCTTCATATTGCTTCTCAATAAAGCTGTATATATTGCTGTCCAAAACATTACGTTATCCTGCAAATTATATATTCATATTATTAGCCAAGATATTGATATTGCTCTCAAGCCAATATGTGTCCAGCTATCCAGTCAATTAATTCCCCTACGATCCAGCGAATGAATATCTGAACGCTACCTTCTGCTTTCCCACCCTATTGCTTTTACTGCCACACGATCTAGCACTACTGCAGTTACTGCCGTCCCAGTCACTGCCATGGTAATTATGACGATAATGCAGTAACTGTTTATCTCCTCAGCAGTCACTGTATTTACCGCAGCTGCACCAGCAGCTACAGCCAAACAATAGACTGGAGAGAGTCCCAGTATCCTGAGAAAGCCTGCCCTGGCTACGGGGCGTTGCTTATGCGTCTATTGTTCTCATGATTCCAGTGCACCATGCCTCATAGTACCTATGTGCTAGCTTAGTTAAGAATAGGTTTGTTCAGCTAGAACATGTGCCTAACCAACTAATACGCACACCTTTTATCCCTGGATCTTAAGTCGGCCACATACCTACTCTCCCGGTACAGTTCATATGTTGGCGCATATTGTTATTGTTTATTTTGATATGTATTTTGTGTGTGTCTGCTCTTGTTCTTCATGTTGTTGCCTTTGTTGCATTTTACGTCCATCGACGTTTCTTGCAAGTGTTTCCTTTGCTGTTAGTTCCATCGACGCTTCTTGTTATCGTTTTCGTTACTTATAGTTCAGTTGGCGCTGCTTGTTGTTCTTGTTATTAGTTCCATCTACGCTGCTAGGTGTTTTCGATGTGTTTTTTGTTATTGATGTTGTATTGCTGGTGTCTTATTTCTGTTTAGTTGACGCTGTTGGTTGTGCTATGTCACTGTTTCGTCTTTTTTCCTGCCGCAAAGGCTAGGCTTCGCTATTTCTGATGTTACCTGAAATTTTAGGCACGACGAAGCACAGTCAAAAGTAGGTAAGGCTGTTTCACCGTTGCCGTATACTTACGTTCGCAGTTTACAATCTTTTTATCGCTGGTTCGAGGCCAACCCAGGCACGCGAACTCTTTGCTGATCTAGGTGTGCTGACTCGGCAGTTTTGGACGCGCAGAGCGCCGTGGGGGTACCTACCTGCCTTCTCAGAGATGTGGGGGCGGGGCATTTAATAATAATAATAATAATAATAATAAGTTTATTGAAACACAATGAAAGTAATAAGACATACAGGCAATGGCACAATCTCTACTTTCTCAAATGTTCCCGTGTCTCAAGCCCATTGATAGCATAAAGCTAATGGGCCAATTTGACCTTACGTCAAATTGGCGCCATAATTCTTCATGACCCGTGGTCGGCTGCAGCCGCACGTACTCTTCTAAGGCCGGTGGGCCTATATCCGCAGCACAAGCCAGTGCGTGTGGGTTTCCTAGTTGAAGGTGCGGTCAAAGTTTACTTTACCTTTACCTTCAGCGTAATAAGCCCCAAAGACGCGACTAAGCAAGGGAAGAATGAGAATATATTCCTAGTAAGAGTATGCTAAAGCAAAGCCAAAAGGAAGAGTAGAATTTCATATAAAGGAGGTCTTGTGTAAGAGTAGAATAGAATATTGCTGTATGTCAATAGATGAAAAATGGCTTATTACTGATATCCCAATCGGAAATCTATAGTCATTTATCGGCTGCCTATGGGAATATAGTGAAAGGTATCCGATAACATCGGATGAATGCCCATAAATTTCCTCTAGGGAATAATACATACAGTTATAGGTGTAAAAGCAAAACTTAAGGGCAGTCAAGGGTACGACTGCGAGGCAATACGGTAGTTCAGGCATAAAGTTCCATCAAGAGTAAGACTGCAAGGCATTAAGGACAATCAAGGGTACGACTGCACGACTTTAAGGGCAATCAAGGGTACGACTGCAAGACATTAAGGGCAATCATGGGTAAGACTGCAGAGCGTTAAGAACGATGACCGCTGCCATTCTCTCCGTGAACTTCATATCCATGCAGGTGTTATCGCACCTGTACGGTTGTCTTAATTAGCGTGCATGTAGGTACCTCCACACCTGCCTGCCTGCCTACCTACCTAGGCTGTTTTATTTTTACACTCATGTGAACTTTTGACCTATGCCAGTTTAACCCTTTTACCCCTGAATGAAACATCACTTGCGTTGGATGAATAAAACCCGACTCCAGGCGGATTCAATTCTGCAGCTCTGCCTGCGACATCCAAAAATGTCCAACACTTAGTAGGGAACGGCTAATTGATGGTATAACCTCTGCATGGTGTAGCCCTAATGGTATAACCTCTGCATGGTATAAGCCTGATGGTATAACCCAGATAGTATAACCTCTGCAATAAAGCATTATTGCTGTCAAGAAAGTACCGTATCTTTTTGCCGTTTTAATAATCCTGTTTTCGTTCTTCATTGTGCACCCATTCTTTTTATTTTGTCCTTCCTTTCAAGAAAATTGTTACTATGATTGCTCAAGTCTATTTTGCCGGGTTATTCTTGTAAGGCCAAAGTAGCCTATTTCCAGAGACGTCCAGTCTCCGCTCTTTGTCTGCCTTTTGAGTGTCGTGAAGACAAACCGTCACTTTTTTATATTAATGTTCAAAAATGATGTATAATATTGGTAAATATGTCGATCCTGCATCTAATGGATATCCTCAATGACAACCCGAACTTTGAAGCGTGCCATTTTTTTCCTAACTTTCATTATCACCAGTATACCTGTACCTGTGTTCCGTACCGTTAATTGGACACAGGTGTGCGTCTGTTCAGGTGCATTGACGTGTGGGTGCTGCTGCACAGGTGTATCAAATGCCAGCACACCTGCTGTGACGTCACTGATCCAGCAGCGACAAGCACTTGTCGTGTAACCAGCTGATCTTATACAGCTGCATGTCTCCTGTCTCTAGGCCCTTGCAGACATAGGTACCTACGTGTACCTATGAAGTGAAGGTAGGTAGCCATGATACACCTACTCGCTAGTCTAGCACTCGCTAGGCTAGCACTCGCTAGGCGTGCTAGTTGTTCCCAAACCACCTAACCTTCCTGCGCACCGACTGTAATGGGGACCGACTGGGACTGAAATTTTGCCGGGGCCGGACCTGAGCTCACCAAAATATGACTTCGCCTGGGCTGTGGGTGGTAAAAATAATAGGGTAGGAAAAATGGCCGGCGCGGTGGGTGTGGCAATAATGGCCGGTGCCGGGGTTTCGATCAGTGTTTACTAGGGACTGACCGGAACTGAAATTTTGTACGGGCCGGGGCTAAGCCGGACTCACTAAAAATGACTTCACCGGGGCTAGGGCGAGGTTGCCTGGGCCCGGGCCGGTTAATAAAGTTACTTACCAACTGCCTTCGTGCGCTCATTCAGCACAGCTACTGCCTATGCGTTCGCTTTTCGTGCTGCGCGAGCACGTTAAGGCAGACATTTGCCGCCGGTGCACGGGAACGCGTGCTGCTTTTGGAGCAAACAGGTTCTAATAGAGAGGAGCGCACCCTCTCTATTTATCCTACGGGAGCGTTGCGAGTAAACTTTTCCCCTAAACTGGCTGAGTGGCTTATCCAATCGGAGAGCGGCATTGCCTCACGCAGCTTATAGAGGAAGGAGTCCTGAGCACAAATTTTTATAGCCATTAACCATCGACGAAATTCCGAGCGGATGGAAGTATGTAAAGGAAAGTTGTATCCTGCATACCTTCTCTTGATGAAAGTAACAGGGTGAGCACTGGGATCTAAATCTTCAGACACGATTGTCTTCCTCTGCCAAGTAAGGCAACGATAACGAAAAAGTCAAATTGATTCTGAATCCGTGATTTTCTTTGTATCAACTCTATAAAATTTCATCATTTATGCCTTTTATTGTTCAAAGTTTCTGCAATTTTTTTTAAGGATCCGTTCAAAACTTTTGGAGTTATGCTGCTAACAAACATTATGACAAATATAAGCCAAACATACAAATGAACCAACCGAACTGCATCAAAATTTAATCAATTATATATGTCTTTTAACATTACTAACAACACCAGTAAATTTCATAAAGATCCATTGAAAACTTTTTGCGTTATGGCGCTAACAAATACAAAATCAAACACAACGACAGACAAAGAGATCATCACAAAAATTTGGCCATTTATTCTTCGTGATATACTTAACAATTCGTGTAAATTTCATAAAAATCCGTCCATAACTTTTGAGTTATGTTATTGAGAAGAATGAGGCAAACAAACAAACAAACTGAAGTACGGATCTTCACCAAAATTTAATCATCTGTTCCTCCTAACATACCTAACAATCCCTGTATGTTTCGTCAAAATCCATTCATAACTTTTTGAGTTATATTGACGACAGACAGAAAGACAAACAAACAGACGGACCAACCCGACGAAAACATAACCTTTTTGGCGGATATAAATATAATACCCTAACTAACATAATTCGCTCATGTGTGCTCCTGCAATACGAGTCGACCTTCATTTTACTGATACAGCATAAAAGTTTTCCCTCATCTGTGTGGTTACTTTAGTTACCGCTGTAATTGCTGCATGCATGATATGCCACGTGGTACCCATGCATCCATCCCTTCATGGGTAACGTTTGGTAGGTGTAATATATTCCGCGTTATCTGTTACGATATTTTCCGTGATCTGTTGATGTTTATTTTTCCGGCATCTGCGTGGTCTGTTATGCTAATAACGGAATTCGATTAATTGTTTCGTACCTCGTACGGAATATAATTTATATTTTTTGACTGATGAAAATGTTAAAAAAATACGAGTGTGAACTAACAAATTTTTTTTTCTCGATTTGATGGAGCTTGACAAAGAAAGATGAAACGTGATGCTCAGTTACTGATGCTCGTGTTCTGAATGTATATCATTAAAAAGTGTTGTTTCTGTATGTCCTTAGATCACGTTACGGATAATGAACACTAAGTGTTTTCATGAGTCGTGTAGAGTGGCAGTACATCCTCTGAATAAGTTAATGAAATATACTATTAATTTTCTACTAGTTAGATCTTTCTTCCGTGACAATATATGAATACAATCCAATATTATTGCGATAATTATTATGCTTGTAATGCAATAAACTCTTTAAATGTTTAAGTTGTTCACATACTGGTAAATGTTTTGATAATGCCTAATGTGAAGATTTTGTCAAGACGTTTGGAACAGCTAGGAGGCAATGACGCTCTATTTTATTTCATTACCTTTCCATCAAGAGTATCAAATCTTGATCTTATAGCATGTAACTTTTTCAAGAATGTATTACTACGCTCACTGCCAGCCACTGTCGGCTTATTTTGATAGTTTCTAAATTTCTATTCCATTCTTCTAGACGAACTGAAATGATAAGAAAGCGTAGGCCCAATCGGAAATTTATGGCCACTATCCGATGTAGGTATGTATAGGGTGCCGTGCATACAATAATATCTTATAATCTCCTATAAATTTCCAGTTGGGTGCTATCAGCTCGCCACAAACGAACGGATATACTTTAGCTTCAGCTAAGCATTTGGTACGTTTTCCCAGTGTCGCTCATTTTCTTTTCCATTATCCTACTTACGATCTTTATTTTGTGCCTCTGTATACGGGCTCTTTGTTTCGCCTGACGTGCTGCTTTTGTTTACCTACTTCATTGCGAACGTTGTGGGGGGGGGAGGGAGCAGAAGGCCCAGTCCTTAACATCGCAAGTAAATATGATCTCAATGACACGTCATCCTCACTATACACCATCTCAATTAGACATTCCTACATTTGAACACTGTCCTAATTAAACTCCATGCTTCGATTTGCCTCCATTCCCCGTTTGATGCCGGAGGAGGAGAATTTATTTTCATCGCTGGGAATCGAACCCGAGCCGGCCGCCCCTGGCGTCTTTTCTTTGATCATTCAGCCACCGAGATGTAAAAGGCCGAACCATTTTTTTAAACTTCGAAAATAAGTTAAATGATAATTTTGTTTTCAATGAGAACTGCTTTAACAAAAAGAATTGTCGATTCGTTATTTATACGTTTCATATGGTACTCCTTCCACTGTGTACGTGAAGTTTGGCTTAGTAGGTTAACGCGAGTCTGATTCATCAACGTTGTAAAGGGAGCCCTATTGTATACTACTGCAGATCGATAATCCTTTTTCTGTATACGTCAGCTGGTTTTGTTTCGTGGTGGATTGCCGCAATGTAATAAAATAATCAATAACGGATAATGGGGGCCACCGTCTCTATAGCCCTGTTTTCTTTACGCACGGAAAACTGATAGTTGGCTCCTATTGTTTTTTTTTTTGCCGGAATTGGATATTACTTTTTTGTGCACGTCGTTTTTGTGCGCGTTTACAGATTCAGGAATCGGCTTGTTTATGTTTAAGTTGGCATTCGCAGATTTAAGAGTCAACTTGGTAATATTTCGCGTAGGTACATTTGTACATTTCGCACACATTTCTACATGGCGCGTACATTCGTACTAGGCCGCATCCCCAAGCGTACGCTTCACCCATTCACGGCCCGGAATCAATACGCACCTACGCTGCTACGCAGCCTCACAGCTCAGAAGGCCACAGCGCGCTATCACCCTCAATCAATACCCTCAGCCTCCCCATAACATATGTTGTCCTTGTCTTCTGTCCCGGTTTCTGTGCTACCGACGCCTCGCTCCCATGTGCTGTGTGTAACACTTGTGTCTACCGGTCAACGGTGGCGGAATGAGAAGTATAGGGAGCGACTCCGACTCCTCTCGACTGTTTGCTCTATTTCGACTCCTCGAACTGGGTTTTGTCCAATTCAGACTGATGCAGGTGCTCTTCGTTCGACTGTTAGAACTACGTGACTCCGACTCCTCGAATTACTCTTTGTCCGACTCTGACTCGTAGTGCAACTGTTTTTCCGTCTCGGTCACCTTCAACTACTGTTTCTCGGTGTCTAAATTTCTCCAACTGCTCTTTGTCCGACTCCGACCCCTGGAACTACTGGTTTCCGACTCTTGAATCAAGTGTGCTACTCCACACCGAGGAAAGTCTTGCTCCAAAGCCAGCACGCCTTCCTGTGGCCCGATGGACAATACCTGCCATATGAGGTTATGTGCATCACTGCTACTGCGTTTTTTTTAGTCAGTGCACGGGAAGGCGTGCTGGTTTTAAAACGAACACTTTTCTTAATGACGCATTCACATCTAGAACTGTTAGCTACTTTTTTTTGGGGCTGTTCTTTGGGAGCTAGTGCCGGCTGAGAACGTAAGTTCACCAGCTTCTCCTTGAAAAGAATTTTTATCGATATCGTTTAATGTCCTAATGGTGTCCGCCTATTCCAATTTCCTAGTGATGCCCGCCTGTTCTAATGACTTATGGTGTGGCTAAATATTTAAAAATTACCACAGTCACCTGGGGTCTGAAACCTCTTGAAAATTAATCGGGAGAAATTTGAAATTACTGCTTAACCCTGTAAAACCATGGGTCTTTCGTAGAATACACTTCTAAGAACGAGAGCAGCAGTAGTTTTGGTTGTTATCTAAAATTTGCCCTTTACCGCCTAAATGAAAATCGATTTCCGTAGGCCCTATATCTGGACAGTGCGTTGGTTTTGGAACATCACTTTTCTCCCAACGTAAGAATTTAATTCTTTATGACGTCGCCAGGTGTGTACAGTTAGCACGGAAGAGTTCATTGAGGCCTAACCCTAACGCAACAGTTGTATTACACGAGTCTGTCCTCAGCGGACGTAAGCCTATTATAGTACAGCGGCCTACTGGAAATCAGGCCACAGTGTGACGGAGGTGTCGCCCTCTGCTGGTGCAGCTGCCATATGGTGGGTAGGCCTACGCCCCCCCCCCCTCACCTCTGCCCCCACTCTCCCTCTAGCCCCACCATCATTCCAGTCATTATTCCCGCACCCACGCTGTCGCCCACTCTAACCAATAGCCTTTGCGGCAGCAACCCTTTCATCCGAGAAATCGTTCAACATTTTCATCATCAGTTATTAAAGGTCACTGTTTGTAGTAAAATATTTTTCCAAATATCTCAAAAATGTCACGCATTCCAACACCTTTCCAAGTATTTCGATGTGTTCCCAACTATTCGCAAATTGAGTTTTTCTCGGTATTCTCAAGTTTAATTTTTCCAGCTATTACAAAATAATGTTACCCAATATTTTCAATTTGTTCTCCCAAGTATTCAAGATTTCTTTTTCAAATAGGCAATTCTATGTCATCGGTCATTCACTAGAGATTCTTTTCATCATTTTCCGCACCCCTGCAGGCATTCATACACCGAGACTGTTAGCATTTAATGCAGTATCCAATAAATTAAGTAGGTATTTCACTTCACTGTTCAACCCCAATGGATCTTTAAATTCAGACTCTTCTACATATTTGCAGTCACTTCAGGATTGATGCTTCTAATGTTTCAAATAAAAATGATTGGGAGAAAGTCGCTGCACGTTTGGATACTTTGATGAAAGCTGAGCAAGTCGCACCAACGCATTTGTGGAACAACCAGTTGTGGAGCCCAAGAAACATCCACTGAGTCAAGTGTTGTCTGTAGTCAGCACGCCGTCGCGTGCACTGACGGAAAGTGCATGCCTTGACGTGCTCTTCCAACACGGAAAAAATTCGTGCTGCGCGAGCGTACTAAAGGAATTGTTTCCCGTCGGTGCATGAGATGACTTGTTGATTATGAGGCAAAATTTGTTTTAGTGTTGTAAAATATATATTAATGTATCGATGTATATAACTCATACTAGAAACCTAAGCCTACATACTAGACACATACCGTGCCTAGACAGTGCCTACCTCTCCTAAGATATATTTTCTAGGAGTTCCTTTTTTTTCTCTGGCAAAATATGAATGTCATCCAGCATAGTCATAACGGTTAGTGTGGTTATCGTTCAGTACCTAGTTTCTTCTGGTGTTTCACATTTTTCTTATAAACAAATTTACTAATTTTTCATTATGATTACTCTGACGCGCAACTTCTCTTGACGCATTTTTATGGCCTAATGAAGTAGGTACCTACACACTTGCTATTATAGACCTACATTTTCCCCTCCTTTCTTTCCCTGCTACGCACCTCCCTTCCCCCCACCTCCCCCAACCTTTCAGGTAGAAGAGGCGCCGGAAGTTGTCCTACCTATGGCCGCTAATGGAGACCTGGCGCTTCTTCTTCTTTTTTTCGCCTTATTACTTTGGAGGCTTTGTGTCTTTGTTTGTGTAGGTGTGTGAACAGATGTGTTGGTGTAACCGCAGATGTATGCGTTCGTTTCAGCTGCTAAGAGATGTCTGAATGTATATGACAGTAGGTTTACGCTCTCGTTATACCAGCTGTTAGGTTGTGTGAGCATACATGTCGGTATGGGTTCGATAGTTGCGTATACGTATGTATGTGTGTGGGTATGTGTAAACGTAAAATAACTGTGTTGGCGCGCTTTCTGTAACCTGTATACCAGGGCATTTTCGTACCAACCATTTGTAAATCATGATGCATTTATGAGTCCCCTTATTTTCCAATCCTAACTGTGCTTGAAATTAGGAAGGTAGCTACTTGTTTATGATTGCTAATGTATTTATATTTTCTATTCATGAATAAATATTTAGTCGCTAAGCGTGTTTATATAAATATACTTAATCAATAAGTATAGTAGTTTGGGGTAAAAACGGGACACGAGCTTTTGGGGGTAATTACAGGACAGTAAAAAAAAAATTAGAAAACAAATTTTTGACGACCTCCGATTATGCGCGATAGTATGCCCAAAACCTCCTCTTTCCAATGGTACAAACCGTTTCCCGATACCTCTAACCGTTTTCGAGTGACAGCCTAAAATACTGACTTTCCCGTTTTTACCCCTGTCCCGTTTTTACCCCAAACGACTATAATTAATTATAAATACTCTATCTTGTAGAAATTTTTCAACATTCCCTCAGAATACGATTTTTAGTAACATGTTGGCCGCAAACAACGCTCTGGTGCACAAATCTCTCTATATAAATATTGTTCTAATCGACATCCGTATCGAAAGTACCTTTTGCCCCTCTAGGAACTTCCCTGGGCTTTTCGCACTTTATAATCCGCTCTAAATGCACGTTAATAATAATAATAATAATAATCTTTATTAAGTACTCATAGACATTACAAAATTGGAATGAAATATGGTACACAGGAGAATGTTTCTTATTTCTAGGTTACACACAGAGCATGTCGCAGTGATCTTACATATTAGACATCATTACGTCGTTGTCTGAACACTGATCAAAACCCGGAGCTGGAGTACCCGTAGATCGGCCTCTGTAGTCTGTACCCAGTTTGTTCCTAACGACCGATGTCAACACCAATGTTAGCTTAAATAATGGGTTTACTGACATAACAGGTCTAGGAACCTGCCATAACATGTTTTTTTATGGTTTTCGTTTGTTTTAAAAACACTCAGCCTTATCCTCTTCGGAGTGTAGTTTGATAACGTTCGTCTGCGCAGAAGAAAGTATGTTAATGAGTACGTACGTTTATGTATGAAACGCTTGCACATACTGTTGCCTGATGGTGTGTGTGTACCAAGCTAGTACGTGAATAAGTGAACGGCTACAGCTACTACACTGTTTCTCAGCACCTACAACATGTAGACCTATTCATAGTTTTTTTTTTTTAGAGATAACTCTGTGGTTCCTGTAATGAAATATTCCTTGCACCTCAAAACCAAAATGACACATGGTTGTTTTCGTTTACATCAACTCGATTTTTTTTTAATACTACGACTCTACTTATTCCCGTCGCTTTGTACCAGTTACTGGTATGCTTCCTATTTGTGTATACCGTTACTAAGAGCAAATATTCCCCCTTCCATTTTGTTCGCTATTAATCAAGAACACATGTTTCATTTCTTGTATGCCTAAGCGCTTCAACAACTCTTATTTCTGATAAATCTTGTCAGGAATTGACAACTCTTATTTCTGATAAATCTTGTCAGGAATTGACTCGATGTTTTCATGTTCTCCTCTCTTCAGTTTATAAGCTCGAAGAAAGCTGCGATCTCACATAATTACATCACTAAGAACCAATTCATAACCGTTTTAATTTTATCATCACCCGTCGCCAAAAATCGATAACACATTTTTTATCGTTTCCGTTTTTAGGAATCCTCATCTGGCCTAATGAATATTCCAATATCCGTTCCAAAGAAGCAATGACATGTCTAATTTTTTATAACTTCCGTTGCCATTACCCGATAACAAATCCAGTATAACCTTCATTTCCGCTGTCCGCAACAGATAAGCAATCCTTATATCTTGAAGACAACAAATCAACAACTTACAGCGGTTCTTCATGGAATGAACGTTGCGCATTATCTTCATGTCACCTTCCATCCTTGTCGCCAGCACTCGATAAGCTTTTTATCTAAGCGTGTATAGCCCCCATACCCGATAAGGTTCCTTATCTAATCGACCCTCTGACGTGGGAGGGGACCAGCAGGTAAAGTGGGGGAGGGACAGGAGGTGCAAATCACAGGTAGATGTTCGTTAACGAGCATCAGCGCGTCAGTGTGCGTGTACGTGTTACCCGGCAAGCGTCGCCAGGTGTGTGTTCGGCCCCATACACACCGGCGTCAAGCGTTCCACACCCGTCAAACTACCCATCCGATTAAGGCGGGTTCACACGACTGTGTTTTGGTTGCCCAACGTACTGTTCGGCCATCAAATGCTTTGCTGGTTCCTATTATTAGATTAGATAGGCGGCAGTAGACGAACCAACAGGCCCGTTCCCAAAGAGACACCGGAACTTACGCCCCGGTCCTCTATGAGCTATTGCCATACAACTGTTGTTAAATTTAGAATATTCCGTAAAGAGTTAGCCGTCCCGTCGGCTGTCCTAGCAGTGTCACTAAGTATCATGAAATTTCTGACATCTCTTTCAATCTGCAGTGAGAGAGCTAAGAAAACGGTGTCGTTTTGGGCTATTCAAACGGACACAGTAACGCATTCAGACGCTGAGAACTTCGTAAGGCCTCCAAAAGACTGTCGTGTAAACTTGGCTTTGCGTGCTGCTCCGTGACGACTTATTTATTGCCGTGTTGGAACATCATACTAAATAATTCGTCGCTTTATTTTTAAATCGACTCAAAAAGAAGTGAGATCTTGTAAAACTCTATCATTGCCACTTGCAGTGTACAGTGTACACATTACGGCTGGCGTTTGAGATATTTTTGGAATGTATAATAAATCAGTTGAGTAGTTTGTTGAATGCGTGACTTATATCGTCCGTCTACATCGGATTTTAGGTCGTGAGAAAGCTGTGTAGGCATATTGTACATTCATATATATATATATTCGATATACGAAGGGCAGTCAAAAAGTTTTCAGGCAGCTCCTAAAATTTCAAAGTGAAATTTTTTACAAGTTATATGTCATCAAGTGTCGGCGATAGTTACGTATTAGAAAATAAATTCGTGGTGTTTCGTGATTTTTACAAGTGACAGTGTCTACATAGAGGATGTGGTTCAAGACGTCCTTTTTCAACCCATAGCTAACTTTTGCGATAAGAGCTGCCGTACAATTCCTGACCGAACTCTGTTGGAAGCCGATAAAAATTGTTGAAACTATGCAGCAAGTTTATGAAAACCGCTCACCAGGCAGAGCCATTGTTTACTATTGGATTAAGCGTTTTACGGAAGGCAGAGAACTACTCCAAAATGATATTCGAGAAGGGAGAGTCACTCAGATCGTCGAGATAGCCACCAGTTCAAGAACTCGAAAAAGCAACCAGCTTGTGAGTAATGTAGTCGCAGAAGACAGACGAATAACGGTTGACGTTGCTGCCAGCCTCCTTATAGCCCTGATTTAGCACCTTCTGATTTTTTCTCTTTCCGAACCTAAAACAACACCTGAAAGGGACTCGATTTCTCTCGCTTGATCAAGCAGTGAAAAGATTAGAACATGGTGTAAAAAACCGCCCCAGCAATTCTACAGAGATGGATTTTACCGTTGCAAGCACAGGTTACTGACGTGTATAGATAATAGCGGATCCTATGTAGAAAAATGATTACGATATATTAAAACCAAATTTTTTAGACGATTTATCTGAGAACTTTCTGACAATCCCTTGAATATCTGCTGAACATTGTAATAGCGGATCCTATGTAGAAAAATGATTACGATATATTAAAACCAAATTTTTTTGACGATTTATCTGAGAACTTTTTGACAATCCCTTGAATATCTGAACATTGGTGCCCTATCGTCGGTGGTTAGCGGGAGACAACGCACGTTTGCGGAGACAACGTAATCATATAATTACTTGCAAAATATTAATCTCATGTTTCTCATTGCGAGTTAACGACAATTTGACTGTAAATTTCATTACTTAAAAATTTAAAATCTAATTACTGTTTATCAATTGAGAGAGTTGAAATAGATAAATGATTGATATTGAATGATAATGTGGTGACTGATGAAAGACGTTTGGTTTAAAATTTAAATGGAATAGTTTTGCTGAAAATGCTATTTAGGATACGGACGAATATTATATTTTCGCACTACGGTACATAGGTATAGGTATATGAATTTACTGCATATCATTGATATTTTCACCTCCTACTCTCGTGCACACTTCCCAAAATATGAATAAAATCAATATTCATTCTTTAGACTGGAATCATCTACTGCATATTTACCTAATAAAAAAGAAAAATCGGCATTTTTCTCTAACACCTCCGAAAATAATTTTGCGCGCCTTAATCGCTTATCTTGGATAGTAATGCGTTGTATGTATCAGTAAGATTGAATTACTTAACTTATTTTTGGACATGGAATCGAATTACACCATAAACGTTGATGACCTGCTTCTGTCTTCATGCGTCCACTTCTCTAGTCTATACTTGGTGAGTAAATAAAACATATCATAATTATATTATTGTTGTTTGCTTTAGTATTTAGCAAGAGTTACGTAGTAGCTACTACCTTTATCAGTGGCAGGTACCTATCACTGGTAAAGTTATGAATATTTCTTCAAATTTGTAGGGAATTAGAACTTGGCTGTTCGCTGCAGTGGAGTTGACACAGCGACGTGTTCGGACGCTGGAACCCGTTGTTTTGACTGTCGTGTGAAGCAGCGTTGCGCACACGTTTGAAAAAAAGTCCGACTCCTGTATTTTGCCAGTTTCCGACTCTTTCATAATAAAATAGACCCATTTTCCGATCCGTCCGCAACCCTGGTGTGAACCTTCCTTTATGCTACAGTTCCACCTAAGCATTCCACCGGGTTTGGGTTTTGTTTCATTCATGCATGACATTCCGAGCCCAGGCAGACGCTGTGGCTATGGGCCACCGGAAGTGACCAGGACATCCCCCCCCCCCCGCCGCGCACCCCTCCGCCACACCTCTTACCTGTACTACACTGGGTGATCGGTCGCTTCTCACCTGTTGCTGTGAGCGTGGTGGTGATGATGATGATGACGCTTTGGTGGTGTGTTGGTTACACGCTTGTGTCCGTGGTGGTGATTGGTTGATGGTATGTTGGGGACATGTTACTACCGATATTGCTGACTGTCTGAGGGTCAAGTAAGGGTAGTAGCAATGACCGTAATGTAGCTGTTAGTAAAGTGATGACTCTCCAATGGGGCTGCATTGGTGCTAGTGATGACGGTGATCGTTGTGTGATGAGGTAGTGGTGAAGTGATGTTTGTGTGAGCATGTGCTAGTCTTGTGGGGATTGTGTGACGATCTGCTAGTGGAATGATGATTGTCTGATGGTGTGCTAGGAATCTGATGCCTATTAGGTATTGTTTTTGGGCAGCTATACATGAGACACTAGTGCACAATCTGCACATATTATACCATCAATTCCGATGGACCAATTTCCAGTGCGATATACTTTACAATTAGCCTATATACCCATTACACACAGTGTAGTTGGTTATGACTTTGTTGTAGCCATTTCCCCAGCACACTTCAGGGTCGCCCTAGAAGCTAAAATCGTTAGTTAGTTTCTGGGGCTGCTAAAAATGCTGCTAGGGTATATTTGTGCTCTCTGTACCCCTCTGTCGATTGGCTCGTGGCTGCAGAAGTATGTATAATAAGAAATAATAAACTCTTTATTAGGAACTCAATCGCTAGTGCATGAATTTGCATCGGCAGTACTAACATTGAGACCCACTTGCATTTAGTTTGTTCGTCATTATGAACAGTAGATTTTTAGCTCAAAAAGTGATACAGCGAGTAGGTCTCGTGTATCTTGTCCTGTCTCTATTCTTTACCATTTTCTTAAATTTGTTCTCATTTTCGAATATTGAGCGAATTTGCGGACAAACTTTTTTTTTTGCATCTGCCTATTTTTTACGCCATCTATCGCCAGTTTCTGATGTGTAAAAATTTCGTTATACGGTATGACTATTTCATGTTATCATAATCATTCCAATTTTATATGAAGATAAAATGATTTCATATTATAACGATTTCGTGTTAGGTACCTTTAAATTGTATTACTATCGTTTGTATCTTATTGAAAATCATTAACACCTGCTGCTTGTATCGCGCTTCCGTTATTCTCCCCTCCGTAGGAGTGATGTTTGATGGAGGTTGGGGTAACGGCTCGCACTGTTCGCGACGGTGATGTTGAAGAGTCCGTTTCTAACCAGTTTTTGCTTTACTTTCTCTTTCAGCTCTCAGTTTCCAACGCTTATTCTCGTAGTGGTGTCCTTTGCCATCTTCATAGTTGGAATCTCTTCCCATTCCTGATTATGTATCGGGTCTCCTGCGTCTCTTCTTTTACTGATGTCTTCTATCCTCTTCATATCTACTTGGAATATCATCCCTGATAACTTAACCAGCTTGAATAGTTTATATCGTTACTGTAGATCCTTTCTCCGTTTATAGTTGGAATTTAACTTCCATTCCTACTTTTTGTTTTGCTCTCAGTTACCCATACTGTTGCTCTCGAGCTTGTCCGTCTTTACAGTAGGAATTTGATTCTTCCTGGCAATTTCTACCTTGCAATCCTATTGCGACTATGCAAGTCACGTACTGGCCATTCCCATTCGTATGTAGCCCGCTCTATTTTCTCCATGAGCGCGTACCCTGACCCCAATTTCCTCCTATTTCTTCAGCCGTGACCTAATTTCACACCGCTTCTTTACACGCCATCACGTGTCGCTCTGTAGCTTTTGTCGGGGCTCTAATACGGAGTCAAATTAGCTCTTGTTATTACTATTACCGGTATCGTGATGCTTAATGTTAGTAACTATCGATACTATTATAATACTATCTATTCGTTATTGATGTTACTGGTAGCACCTAATATTGTTTGTGTAGGTTACCTTAGCCATTAGCTAGGCCTTCGGGACGGCTGTCTTTCGTGCCCACTTTGCTTCCTTCCCATCTTTTACTCCTACTGATCTTTCTTCAATCTGTTCTTACTCTTCTTNCATGCGCGTTGATCCTGTGTGGGAACACCCTCGTGCATGGGTTCCCCGTGTCTATCGTCACACTATGTGTCCCTTGCTTCTTCCTCTGTTAGATCGCCGTTGCTGTGGAGACGGAGACTAAAACTACTCAATATAATAATAATAAGTACCTAATACTACCTATGTTAACTACATCGGTATCATTTATGTTAGCATAACATTATTTTTGTCATTACTATTATTATTATTACTATCGTTATTTATAACCAGGCTCCGTCTGTAACATTCAAAGCGTAAACTAGAGTCGCTACTTAAGGAAGCTATAGTACCGTATGCGATGTGGTGCGGCGGTAAAGCGAGGAATGCACTAATATATAATAATATTACTGATACTAGCGACCTTAGAACATAGCCTGCGACCGCCTACTCGGTGTTTATCCAGTCTGTGATAGACAACTTAATGATCGTCATGCTCACTGCGCTATTATAATCTCTGTATGAAAAGGTATAGTCACCATGAGCTAACAGGGATACATTAACATTACGAGTGTCTTGCAGAACAAAGATACCTATACAAACTGATGGACGTGTGCAGTCGTATTTTTGTAGTAACTGACTCGTGGGACGCCAGAGTGTGGCAAGGAATTATTGTGATTATTTTATTGTTAATGGCTTTATCGTGTAGCTTTTGTGCATGGGTGCAGCGTAGGAACACCCTCGTCCATTGGTTTCTGTCCACGAAATCCTGATCCTGTACGCAATAATTTTAAAATTCATATCGACTTAACTCTTTAACGAAATTTCATAGTGAACTTTTGGAATAGACTCCCCTCCGATGTTTTCGGTGCGAAGACAGTCAGCGCTTTTAAAAATCCACTTGACAAACATTGAGAAAGACATCCTCCGCAGCTAAGAACACGTCCTCCACCAGGACTAGTATACTCTTGAGCTCCGCAGATCAGCGGATATGAATTGCACTTGCGTGCATTTCTGATCAGCACGTGGCTGAGATTTTCCTTTTTTTCTTCTTCTTCTTTACTCTGTCACCTATATCATGGCCATAGTTCATAGAGGGCCGGGGCCTAAGTCCCGGTGTCTGTGTGAGAAGGGACCTGTTGGTCCGTCTACTGCCGCCTACCTAATCTTATTCAATTTGGGAATCATATTCTCCAAACATTTGGCGACTGCTCAACATAGATACTTGGATTAGTTTATTCACCCTATACCCGGCGGCTGAAACACGCTGTCGTAGGCGGCCTAGCGTTGGGGAGGCAACACATGCAGTCACTTGCCCGGTAAATGGTTAATGCGGCCAGTAGCTGCAGTTCGGTAACAGCTAGGAACGAAAGGGAGCACCCACTTACGTAGCGGGGGGGGGGGGTTAAGAACTAACTGTTAGGGGTCACCAGGCCAGGGTGAGCAGTTCATGACGCCCCCAAACCTTTTCCTACGCCCCTCCTTCCCCTCCAACTCTCCTACCTCCTCGTTCTAGCTGCTTCCCCGACCTCGCCGTGACAGCACTTGTTTTTTCTTTGGTTGGTGCTGGCCTAGTTAGTGACTTGTAAATTACATATTGGGGAATTACCCAATTTCCGAACTAACTCTATTTCCGAACAAACAGCTATTCTTGGATAGGTGATGATAATAATAATAATCCCATCAAATAATAGCTGTTTGTTCGGAAATAGAGTTAGTACGGCAATTGGGCTATTCCCATAGGGATTTGTTTGCCTATAAGTTTGTTTAGGCCTTTATTGTATCAATGAAACCCAGCCTGTTCTAACTTGACATATATACTTTGAGGTGTGCCACGTAAGCACTCGATTTCTTTCCGCTAGTCTTGTAATAAGCAGAGCAGGTGAAGTAGGGTTAGGTGAAAGTTAGTTTGAGAATCCCTCGCCGTACTTCACCTTGCCTCTCGGTGCCGGAGTGCTCCATTCAGTCTAAATGCGTTGTGTTGCGTCCGAGACTCGATCCAGGGTTCCTAGCATACGATGATTCAGAGACACGGTCACTTCGCCACTGAGAGGAGAGGAGAGGGGGGGGGGCGGCAAAAGTCAAAACGAGAGTGTTCAATGGGACAGTGACGTCACTTTACCCGTAACCATAGTATGCTGTACCAGTCGCTCACGTCCTTCTGACGTCACGACGCCACGAGATTCGCAGTCCCAACGCTCTGCGTCTGCTTATTGCGATCCGAACACTCGGCCTGATCTAGCAAATCTTCCTCTCTGCATCCTGCTTCCGCTCCGCGCTTGAAGCTTCCTC
>LQNS02276769.1:8572649-8591296 GCA_001587735.2 Parhyale hawaiensis
TTACCGTTGACCACCCCTGTGCCGGCCGTTACCGTTGACCATCTCTGTGCCGGCCGTTACCGTTGACCACCCCTGTGCCGGCCGTTACCGTTGACCATCCCTGTGCCGGCCGTTACCGTTGACCATCTCTGTGCCGGCCGTTACCGTTGACCATCTCTGTGCCGGCCGTTACCGTTGACCACCCCTGTGCCGGTCGTTACCGTTGACCATCCCTGTGCCGGCCGTTACCGTTGACCATCCCTGTGCCGGCCGTTACCGTTGACCATCCCTGTGCCGGCCGTTACCGTTGACCATGTCTGTGCCGGCCGTTAGAGCTCAAGGTTCGTGTCGTACTGTCATCAATTCGTGGTCATTGCGTGCGCAGTTTTGGTGCATGCACTGCGCGCAATTTATGGTTACTTGGCCTGCGCGTGCAATTTTGCGTACGCACCTTGCACGAAATACGTGAACAGCTCTTCGTGCGTCATTTCCGTGCATTCGCTGAATAAGTCGTGGGCAGCTTTTGCGCGTAATTTTCGCCCGTGCACTGTGCCTGGATTCGTAATCAGGTTATCTATATACATTCGTATGTCATTTTTAACTCGCGTGCCCTAAATTCGTAATCAGTACGACCAGAAGTAAACAACTTTTCGCCTCTTCCTATAAGTTATTAGTAAATATTCCACCCTGTGTTTTCTGGAGCGCGACTGCTCTTCGAACACACATACACACACACCCTTCATCCATGACGTCACACACGCATGCGTGTCCTTGCAGAGTTCGTCTCTTTGCGAGTGACGTGACGGCGAGGTGATAAGCGATCGAGTGCCTGTTTTTCTCCCATTGATATCACCGCCTCAGTTGTGCGAACGCCGGCAGTTATGGCACTTTGCTCTTATTTATGCTTCGAAGATTGTGACAGAATTCGCTGTTATTGTAAATAAGCGAATTGTTGCCATGGCGTTCGGAACGTAGGTACTGCTCGTACTACTTGTGAATTACGAGTTGCGATCAAAGATGGCGGCTGTAACGAAATATTCCTGCGCCTTCAGCCTGCGTTGCGCGGAGCTGTTGAACAAACGCCCCATCATATTCGAAACGCCTGTAACATTGAAATTATGAAGTTAGGAAACTTACTAGACTCTTGCTTAACGAAAAGCAGAGGGTAGCAATGCTGTAAGCGGTTACGTGCACTGTAGAGATGTATAAGTGACTGCTAGCATTTCTGCTTGTCGCGGAATTCAGTTGCGACATTTCCCTACACGACACGACGGGTGCCGTGCATGATACAGCCTGGACCTCGTCCGCAGTCCACCTAAGCTGTATGTGAACTTGTTTGCCGTGATTTGTACATACTAATGTGCTCCGTGCTCTTCCCATGGGCGGTGATCCTGTGTGATAACACCCTCGTGCATGGGTTCCCCGTTTCTCTTGACATCCTCAGCACCAGCGAGCGGCTCGCAAGCGTTTATACTCGCAGCGCACTTTGGACCCAATGAAAATTTCGGCGCTCTTGGTACCGAAATAGTGAATTTAACTCAACAGTTTTACCTATATAGTGCCTTTTGGCACATTAAATACTTCTTAAAATGCTGTCATAAAATATATAAGTTCTGTAATATTAAGTGTCGTAAGGTGCTCGCGGCGCACCAGCGCACCGTTGAGAAAGGCCGCTGCACTTTACTCGTACGTACGTCGCTTCTTAGGAAGCTTAAACTTCTCTTGTAGTTCTGACGGTCAGTGAACGTCTCTCTAAAGCAATATTTTTGTCGATAACTCCTCGCTGCAAAGATCAATATTCAAGTGATAGAATTGTTCTCAAGATTACATTAGCCAGACTCATAGGTAGCATTTTGTGTACAAAATTTGAAGTACTCAGTGTATGGGAAGTTCTTTTGGAGTTAACTTCTAACTTCACCAGTACATCACCACCTCCACATCCTCAGCGCAGGGTGTGGACTTTTCACCGGAAGCTATGCAGCCGTACTCAGTGTGCGGACGTATCTCCTACAACTAAGCAACGCGCAGTAGGTATTAAATAGACTAAACTCGGGGTGTGGACTTGTTTCCTAGAATATACACTGTCCACTGTTGAACGTAGGTACTGAATTCATGCGGACTTATCACCTAGAACTATGCAACGTACAGCAAGATACTAAAAGCGATGTGTGGGCGTGTCTGCCACAATTATACAGTGTCCACTGCTATTGTTACGTACGCGGCGCTGTCACAACGTACGCTATTTGTACGATCTCGATAACCTCTCCCCTCCCCGTCACCACCTCCCCCCCCTCCAACAGGGTCGACCTTGCGGGCTGGAACTGTACACGCATATATAGCTCCACACTCCATGCCGCTGCCTTAGCCCCGATACTCCAGCTTCCGCGTTCTATTTTAGACCACGATCGTGGCTGTCCCCGTGAGCCCTAACTGCTGCTGCTGAGGGGACGATGACCCCTCGTCGCCGCCTAATGTCGTAATACCTCGTAATCGTTCGCAGTTCCGACCTTTGATGCCTTAATAGGTTTTCAGGTGAAGTCCTGGTGGCGTTATGCACGCAACCCGTCTTGTGCACAGGTGAAACTGCATCGTGTGAGCAGCTGAAGAGCTAGCCGCGAGTAGTCACACCAGTGCAATGTAATGTGAAAAATGCGTAGCATAAAATTTCAGTCCAATTTGCCCCGGCAACAGCGATAAATTCGCTGCCTTATTTTGGAATGTAATGCATTTCTTATTGTGTCCTCTGCTGTCTTGGAACATATTTTCTGCTGCCAGAAAGAAACTATTGATGTGCCCTCGTCTGTGGGACGTATCGTTGGGATTCAGTTTTTTCTACAAATTTTAGCCATTAAGTTGGACTGGGCAGATTTTATAATATACGCATCGTTGGCTTATCTGCACGGATTTTTTTTATTTTAATTCGCACCGTTGTGCTTAACTGCGCAGATTTTTTACACCAAGTTCTGTCGCTTTAATTCTGTAAAGCCCATGCAGAGTCTTCCAAGGAAGACATCTCAACAATGCTATTCGTACGAGAGACCTAGCGTTTGTTTAATTGGTCCTTTTATTGTTGGTAGACAATAATATACGCTGTGGCCCTTGTTAGATTGGATGCTCTTTTATTTCAGGTCCCAAAATATTTTTCTCTGTTGCCCCCTTAATGTATTTTGATGTGTGTGAATTCGCAGGGTAGGCCTAATCTTAATTCATGGATATAATTCATGTCTTATTTTATAATTTAACTGTTTTCTTCCACAGGTGTTGTTTGTGCAGCATTACAGTGCATTACTGTCGCTTCATGCGACTTTTTATTATTAATTTACTCGTGGGACAGTGTTTAGCAGTGTTGTGCGCTTTGCATTATTTTTATTTTCTTCGACCAGCACGTGTGCAAAGCATCGAATCACCTGAAGAAAAAACTGGATAGCTTACAGGCCCAAAGTAAAGTTGAAAATACACGCATTTTCCACTTTGGAAAACATTGAAAGGCCAGTATTTATTCTTATCTGGTTCCTTTTTACCTGAAAGGAGTTGCTACCATTCTTCCTCAGAAGTACATCATACCTCCCTGTAACTAACCCTACCGCATTTGAAAATATTCTAAGCAATCTGTTGCCGATCTTGTTGCATCCGAAATAAGGCAAGGAAGAAAGTAGTGGAAACTGATTTCAGTCACGCTAAATTAAGCCTGTTCGTGATTGCTACATTGGGAACGGTTTTGGAAAAAGTTTTGATCCTACGCATCGATTTCGCCTGTGCTCGCAAAATCTCATCGTTGCCAGCGCATCAGAAATTCTGTCAAGTTTTCGTACGACCGCCATGGAGAGATGCCTGGACCGGCGATGTTAGGCGAAGCTTTCAACAGGGCCTTGTGGGCCTGGAAGGAAATGTCCAGGGCCATCTTAGGCTCCCCCGATGAAGCCCACTGGTCCAACCCCACTGACATGGCCGGACTAAGAGGAGCCCTTTGTCCCGTTCTGACTCCCTTCAGGAATCCCGAGGATCCTCAAAGCAGCGATGTCGATTCTCGCGTACTCGGCGAGATTTATTCCTCCGCATCCACTTCAGGATCCAAGAAAAACTCTAGGAAGCTCCGAAAATCCAGATCTTCCGATTGTCTAAGTCACCAAATCCGCTCTCGGTACTCACGTGAAGAACTTAGTATAGCAGAAATTCATCCTAGGAACGTAATTATTAAGGGTCCCTCCGTTAGACCGCCATCACTAGGCAGCAACACCGAGGTAGTCACTGTTACTACAGCCATTCCAGTAGAAGATATCCAGCCGGATCGGTTAAGTATATACGCCGATTATCCTAGCAACGTCTGTGATAGAAATATTGTAAATAATTACGACGAAAGAAGTGAAACGGTGCCCGAAGGTGCCGGTAGGTGCAGTAGCGATGCCGACAGTGGGTTGGTGTCCTGCACGGATAGCGAGAACTGGAGGAACGACACCCCTTGCTTAAGTGGCCGCGACCTCTCCGATGTTGGTGCAAATTCCGCCGGAGTGTCGGGTCCTCCTCACTCGTCTGCCCTCTCTTCGGTGAGGGGGGACTATGCAGATACTGTGTCTTCAGGATTCTCTCAGTCTTCCCACCCAAATGCCTTTCTCGGTACTCCGTCTCCATTGGAGTCACCCGGGCATTCTGGTCTACCTGTCTGTGATAACGTAAGGGACGTCCCTTACTGTTCCGGCTCCCCCGTGCCTTTCAGACCCGCCTACGAGCGGGACACTTGCGCCCCCGTGCTGGCTCAGTGCAGGACCCCAAGAGGGTGTGACGATCCCACTTCACCCAATGAGGATTCGTCAGACACAACCCCTCCATGGATAGCAACCAAACGGGATGACATATCCTACCTTCATCGACGGTTTGCTTTACCCTCGGATCCTGTTGAGTTTAATGTCTTCGTAGACACTTCCAATAACAATAATCATCATCATCATCCCAAGTCGCCCACTAAGTTATCACCTCGGTTAAGTGACCCGGGTAACCCGTATGAAGAAAAAACGATTGTAGACAATCCAGCGGATCCCCTAGGTCACGTTGACCACTACCAGTACCCACCCGCTGTTGCCGAGACTCCGCGTTTCCAGCAGCCTGCCTACCAAACCGCCCGCAAATTTCACTTTCATCCTCTTCAGGAATGTTCCCGAAAACCTTCCCCGGCGCCTTCTGTGTTCCAGAAAAAAGTAAGTAGGTAAACTGGTACTTGTTTCCGGATATTTTTTTATCATTCCCCGGCATCGCTTGTGTTCCTGAAAAAGCTATTGTTAATGGATTCTGGGTATATATATATATATAAAATTCCAATTGAAAATCGCTTTAAAAAGACATGCTTGATCAGCTTTTGCGACAGAACCTATACATATGTTAGCAAAGCTATGTAGGCATGGCTTTCCTGACTTTTCTCGCGGGCGGTTTAATGCTACCTACATGACTTCTTCACTTTCAATGGCATACTAAATACACTTTTATTTTTCGTAATTTTAAATACCCTTTCAGTTGCTAGGAAAGATTATTCCTTTACTACTCCTATTAAACATGAGTGTCCGAAATAACAACATTTTTTAACCCAATCTTTCTCAGGCTGTACAGCCTTGCTGCTACAAGTGTTCTTTGACGCGTAGGAATACGACAGTGGTAGTAGGTAGGTACCTTCGTAACACGAGTGGTTTAACCTGAGTTAAATGGCGTTAACACGTGACCGAATGGTCTTTTGGAGCAATAAAGGGTTACACCAGCACGTATATAATTAGTTAATAATAATTACAATCGAATCAGTGGTTTTGAAAATTTGAATTCACTCAGTGCAAGTGCCTTGTAACTGTACTTTGAGAAAAATCCTTAAACGCTCGCTGCAGAATTGCGCAGCACTGCCTCTCTGTGTGGGCACTTTCAAGGACTTCACCTTAGCATTTTTTATAATATAATTGTAGCCTTGGCTTTGGCTTACCCTTGGTCTTGAAATGCCATCAGATTTTAACTTTACTCTTTGGTATATTGGTGCGCATTGCCTTGAAGGTCAACTAGTGATAACACTAGACGCGCCGAGAACCTACCAGCTTGGGCTGTTCGACACTTAGGTGAAGTTATTTTAGTTTGTCGGTGAACTAGTCGTGCACAGAACAGGGTCCCGCGGCAAGGCTGAAGAAGACACGTCACTATTGGCCTACCTTGGGGACATCACTGTCCTTGGGACGTCCCTGTGCACTCTTTGTCACTGTGCTTGGTTGTTGGTCCTCTTCATGAGTCCAGTGACGTTACGGAGTGCTACAAGACAGGGGCCAAATAATGGGCCTCAATGCAGTGTTGTGTGTAATTATAGTACCGTATTAACCCATTCTTGTCTCTGATAGAAGTCTACTGTAGCGATTCTTTGTGCTTTGTACCATATCACTGTTTCTACCAAGTAAAGTGCCTTTATTTATTTTTATTTAAGAGAGGCCACGGATGGCATATCGACGCATGTTCCGCTCTTAGAACAGGCTTTGTTGCCATCGTGGTCGTTACCTGCAATATCTTCAATTAATTCAATTAATTTGCTGAATTATGCGAGTCTCCTGTCCTGTGCGCTCAAATAGATGACGCTGTAATGTTCCTTCTCTGTCAGGTAGTCCTGTCATTCAAGGAGACTTACTTCACAACTGCCTGAAGCCCGCTGCAGACGATAGGATTTTGTCCTGTGATTTCACTTCACAGCGTTCGACCGCTTAGCTGTGTTCGTTTAAACGGCAGAAAGTGCACCGCTTCCAGAGGTGTCATACACTCTCAACTTGAAAGAATCAATTAGAAACTTGACTAGCGACGCTGATATAACGATTAACAAATTAACATATCGCTTAACTGACTCTCGGTTGTGTTTTCCGGGACACTACGGAACATTCGAACGCTATGCAGCGAAGAAACAACAGAGGACCAAAGGCTGGCGTGTGCAGCTGACTCAAGTTTCTTCCTAGAGCGAAAAAGGGCCGCGGCAGTCTTGCTCTTGCCACCATTTAGAAATTACCAAATTACCGCTAATAACAACCATTGCAACTCTAGCCGAATGTAATTATTTTCATTAGTTTTTTTTTTTTTTGTCATTTTTGTTGACTCTCTACTGACTCGAAAGGTCCAGTCGTTTTGATAGTAGTATTCAGAGCCACTGTTCTGAAAACGCACGACGTTCTTCTACGACGATATCGATGGACCCTAATTATGAATTTCGCCTGCTGCAAGGAAACGAAGGCAACCATTGGTTGGTCAAGTCAGCCTTTATTTTGGCGCAGCATGAGACCTTTTGAGAAATGAAAATAATTGTTTTCTAAAGTCAGAGGCAACTGGTCGGTAGTAGGTACACTATACAGTATAATTAAGAAAAATTGCTTATACATCTGTATTTTTTTAAGACCAACTCACTGGGGATGATTTTTCTTAAGTATTCTTCTGCGCCCAATGTTGGATGTTGTGGAGTCGGCACACCGAAAACAATGGGTTCTTCTATAGCTGTTCATCAGAGCATTGTGTTTCGGTGTCCTTCCATTGTGACGTCACTAAGTTATTACAATAAGCATTGTTACAACTCCAGTGCCGTCACCAATAGAAACTAGTAGTCGTGCACCGATCGAAATAAAAACAACTCCTTCTTATACCCGCGCTCCTCCTATCTCCCCGTTTGCTTCATCGCCCCTCAGATCTTTCCTGTCGTCTCCCCGTCAAACTATATTACTTACCCATTCTCCGTGCCTATTACAGGACCTCATTCACCGTGCCTTGCAGCACCCCATTCACTGCGCCTAATACAGCATACAGCCTCCCCCCCCCCCTTAGAGTCATCACACCTCTTACAACAGCCCATTCACCGCACCTTGCAGCATCCCATTCACTGCTCCTAATGCCGCCCTCCCTCCCCCCCCCTTCCGAGTCATCACACCTCTTACCCCATTCACAGCTCCTTACAGCATCCCATTCACTGCGACTAACACAGCTCCCCCCCCCCTTACAAAGTCATCACACCTCTTACAGCACCCCATTCACCGCGCCTATTACGACACGCCGGGACTTTGCACTCTATGCGCGAGGTAAAGCACGCCAGTCCGTCCTTACCTGCGCGCACCAACCGTCACCACACTCGTGTGTAGGCCTACGTGTAAAATGCTCGTCTTGGAGGTCAGCTGTGCTCTGTGTGTTCCAGACACATTGCGTCATGCATATGCGTCGACACAGAGTTGTTGGGTCATTCTAATGGGTGGTTACGTCTTTTTGTTACATCATTCTGGCCTTCTCACGATCACTTTTTACTATCCACGTTAAATATAAATTTTCGCATTGTACTGTAGTGACCTTGTTTGCCCCTGAACGTTAACGTAACCGCTCGGCTCTATGGTGACGTCTTCTTGTGGCTATCTTCGTCCTTCGTCCAGATCCGCTGAAACCCTTAATTGTGCATTTGTCAGATCTTCGATGATATATTTTACGCCCTGCAGAAATTCCAGATTTTGAGCAAAAATTTCTTGGCATTGCAGACGTTTGGTGACGTAGCCATTGAGTTACTTTGGTTATGTCCAGTTTGGTACGCTATAAACCTGTATCTTTGGAGACCTGTGGACACTTTCAGCTTATACCCCTCAGAGGGATATTCTTGTGGACTCTATCCATGTCCTCATAATCTGAAGGTTTCACGTCCCAAGGATCAACCTGAGGACCTTACCGTAGGGGTTGTTGCATTGTTACATGTTGCCGCAGCTCCTACTGATAAGTTTAGTTTGTAAAGTTAGACTGGTGCTTTGTACTTCTACTCTGTGTAAAAGGTCGCCGATGGTGGTGAGCAACCGATTTTACGAAATTCCCTCCTGCTCTCATGTGGATTGGGGAGAGGTGGGGGAATATCCCGCCCTTCTGCTCGCGTCTCTTCTTCTCTTTTTGCCTCTTACCTATGTTTTGTGTCTTGTTTTCCTGACAGTAGAAGCATAGCTTACTGGTACTGGCCCTTTGAGACTGATGACACTCATATGAATTCGCAAACAATTTCAGACTTGCCGGCAGGAGAGCTAAGATAACAAAATCAGTGAAACGTGCGGCGCGAAAAGGAGCAGGTTATCTCCGAAGCGCTTGTTATCCTTCTTCTACTACTACTGCTGCTGCTCTGCATAGATGGCGAGCAGTGATGTCCACAATCTTTGGACTCATGTACGCAGTGGATGCCGCACCGCTGCCTCTGGCGCTGCCGAGATGGCGAAACCTTGAGTCTATTACCGCTTGCTCCAGTTGGGGATTATACCGAACTAGGGTCCAGTCCCATTCTATTTTGGATACTGCCCCCTCCCCTGCGTTTTTGTCCCTCCCTCTTTTTAACAAGAGGGTGGTCGGAGAATGCACTCTACCAGTGACTCTTTTACATTTCAAATGTTGATCCTGACAGCACCATAAGGAAGATCCCTGCCTGTTTTAGAGCCAGTAGAGGTCATTTTCAGCTTTGTTTATGAATTTGTGTTTGAATATAAGAATGTAATCGGAAGGCATCCCTAGCGGCGCTTGTGCATGATGGTCCCGGTTCGAATTCCGGGAACGTCGCGTTATGTCTTGCATGTCGAAAAACCGTGAATTTCGTACAGATTATTCCAGGCGAATATAAGACCGAGAATGCCTCTGAATGAATATCTAATTGGTCTTATCAATGAATTGTTTGGTCGTTTCAAAAAAATGATTATACGGTATAGTTTCTGGGTGCTAAAAATTTTACTAGTGTCTTTGTTCAGTTTTTATTGCCAATTAATGCATCGGTTGTTTAGAGCTGCAATATTATGTATAATTCATGACGCACTCTGAGAAACATTTAATCATCAGCTACATATACCAAATATTGTAAACAATGCGGTGAAGGGTTAAGCCTCAAGTTTCGTAGGAATAGCGCCATGTGTTCCACGGTCCATTTTCGCAGTAGGTATTGACACTCATCCCCAACCGGCTCAACTCCAACCTTCGATGGTGCCTTTTTTCTTTCTACTTGAATCGCCGAACTCTGCTCCTTTCTCGTTTTCCTTTGCTTATTGTACCCTTGTGCCATGTTCCGGTGTGTGAAAACCGCGAAACATGGGTTCTACGTTTCGGTCGCGAAACATGGGTTCTACGTTTCGGTCGCGAAACATGGGTTCTACGTTTCGGTCGCGAAACATGGGTTCTACGTTTCGGTCGCGAAACATGGGTTCTACGTTTCGGTCGCGAAAAATGGGTTCTACGTTTCGGTCGCGAAACATGGGTTCTACGTTTCGGTCGATACCGGACATGTTTTGACGAACGCCAAAATTAAGCCTTAGAGGCTTGACATATTCGAAACTTCAGACAGAAGCTTTGGCTTCACCACTTTGAATCGTGCTGCGTTAGAACCAATGCGATTGCGTTGAGCTGCTGTAAACTTGACTGTACTGAGAAAGATCGAGTTTCTGCAGTCTCAAAGGTAGCGTAACCTATTGAGAGCCTGAAACCCAATTCTGTGTATCGAAGTCAACGCGCCTGCGTGAAGCTTCTAACAATAATAATAATAATCTTTATTAAGTACTCATAGACTTTACAAAATTGAAATGAAATACACAACAAGTCAAACCGCGAATACTTAATTTTGGCCTTAAATCGAACGTGCCCCTACGTGACCCATCTTTTTCCTCTCCAAGCCGTCAGCTGCGCGGTTAGCCAGGCGTTAACTACCTACTCGTCTAATTCAATTACACTCTTCTACTGTACTCAATTTGAACTTTACTTGTGAACCTCTGTCCAAAGTTACACGTTTTCTGATACCATGCACTACAGTAGCGAACCTGTTGCTTCAGCCGGGCTCGTGATATCTTCATAAAATGTAGCTGATTCTTTAAAGATAGAAAGTCTTCATGCGCTACACTGCTAGAAAAAGTCCCATCGGTCAAGCTGATGACATTTTTTGAATACGTGACTGATTCTCTACGGAAAAGGCGGCTTTGGTAGCTGCGGGCGTCAAGTGTCATCGTGGACCAGCAGCGTTTCGTGTGTCCGTTCGTTCATGCGTGTGTCACTGTTGGGTTTGTTTACATGTGTATGTGTTCGCAGAACTCCCCGCCAGTACCAAGAACTGCAGGACTCCGAGCAGTGCTGTAATGGCTGTTCATTTAGCACTCAGACGAACAAATTAGCTGTCCTCACTGTATAGGCAACAACGTTTGGTGCTCTCTTCAGAGGGCCCTTCGCGACTTGTTGCTCCTCCTATGAGAGCTGATCGTCAGTTTCCCAATAATCTTAACATGGTAAAAGTATCTGCCTTACAAAATAATCTAATCCTACTGTCTTTCATTTAGCGGGAAACTCAGTCTTGATTGTTCGATTCGCAGTATGGGATCAAGGAATTTCTGGAGCCACTTGACGTTTTAAACGCCATCTCAAGCGGCGAATCCATCACTCTTAATTAAGTTTCAGACAACTTATACTTCAGCAGGTTACATTGTTTTCGAACCAAGTATGCGAATCAAACTCGCCTTAATATGACCGGAGATGAAGTAGTCATGAATGACACACCAGGTTCTTTCCGTGTTACTCGGAGACCGGCAGACATGCCTCTACCAGGAACCTCAGGTTCCTACTTAGCGAGCTTCCCTGAACTTTTGCTGTCGACTCGCGGGGATTCCCGCTAGTCTCACGTTTGTACTTTAGTATCGACGTTACCGGTGCCCTTTGGACGGGTTATCCTAGATAGCCCTGTCAGGAAGCTCAAAAGGCCGCGCGTATAGATTTCCTGCAGTCCTGCGTTCTTTTTTATTATTGTTTAAATATTCGCTTGGGTGACCGGACAAAAGGACTTGCACTCCTTCAGTGACCGGATGGTCGAAGGAGTCGACAGCGAGCAAGGGAGTAGGTGTCGATGGCTGAGGGTTCGAATACCATCTCACAGCTGATTTTCTCTGGAACACTTGGGCAGCTTCAGAGCAAGGAAGTGCGAGAGCGTCTCAAACTGGCTGTCGGTGCTGGGTCCTTTTATTCTTCGCTCTACCAAGTCGTAAAACTTTTCGATTTAATCTTAGTGAGAATTTTGTCAGTGTGTTCAATAAAGTAGACGAGATAGTAAACGGTTGTAACGCTGCTTGCTGTAGCGAGGGCGGATGGGCGACAGTGTGGGGTCGCTTCCGTGTGTCCGCAATGTCTGTTCGGAGCTTCGTGCTTGGCAGACTGTTGTCGCGTCAGGCTCTGCTATTCTTTCGGGTGCGCATTTCTGCAAGGACTCTAATTAAAATTCTGATTTTACCATGCACAATTTATGGCTTTAACTGGATGTTGTACAATGTACTCTATACGTGGACTGTATAGTGAGCATACTGTTCGTCGTTTGTAGCGCACACACAGATGGTGCTGTGCCTGTGGGGAAACTTAGAAGTTAATTATACGGTACATGCACGGTCATCAGGGTAGCAGAGTCGGAGTCGGTAATAATCATATATATACGGGAAGACGGAGTCGTCCGACGCTCACTTGTCCCTTAAGCCGGAATCTGTGAACCGGGCGTGTTTTGTTTACAAAAGAGTGGAAGTCTGTAGGACTCTGACACTGACTGGACCCAGGAGTAGGCGTCGGATTTGGTTTGTCCGACTCCGCAACTCAGGTAATAAAGGTAATTATTAATTTCCAGCGCGCATTACAGTAATAAAGTAATAAAGGTAATTATTAATTTCCAGCGCGCATTACAGTAATAAAGTAATAAAGGTAATTAATAATTTCCAGCGCGCATTACAGTAATAAAGTAATAAAGGTAATTAATAATTTCCAGCGCGCATTACAGTAACCGCTTCCGAATGTCGTTCAGAGACCGTACCAGCCGTGAAGGCCATGAAGCCTAACCTTGAGGGGACCTTGATCCAAACGTTTTTGTTGTTGAGCCAACACTTGGACTTACGTACGCTGTCTGTAGGTCTATCGATCCTGTGCCGCCGGCCTATCTTATTGCGTTGCTGTTTGGCTACTCGTTATCCTGTTTCTTTCGTGCGCTCAGCTATAGCGTGTCTAGCCCCTGAACAGTTGCTCTTGTTATGCCTGTGTGCCAAATTCCATATCGACTGTCTTTCTTCTTCCGTGCACTGCATACCTACCGACTTCCTTCCATGCACTGTACACCAACTTTATTCTATGAACTGCATAACTATGCCAACGATCTTCCCTGAACTGCGAAGCCACTGGCGTTCATGAACTCCATGCAGACTGTTTCTTGAGCCGCATACCTACGGACTATCATACATGAACTACATACGAACTGTCTCCCTTGGACTGTATACGGACTATCTTGTATTCAATGCATACTTATCAAATATCTTCCATGCGCTACTTTTCATACCACAGTTTAGAGCCCATGGCAAGAATCTTCTCTATATCAATGTTTATTATTTCGCTCTTGAGTCAAGGCGCGCTATACAAGTTAATACAACCACCCGCGCTATACTTATGGTCGGAAGCTCACTCGCTCATCGACGTGATTAGGCAGTGAGTCTCTATCGGAGATTCCCTTGGGAATCACTCTAGTTGAATGATGTGCGAGCTCAACGTCCGCTCATCAACTGATCATCTGATTAGATAGTTTTACTTCAAGTTTATATGCTGCAATATTGTACCTGCGTAGGTTTCTACTAAGTATTTCTTATTGGCTAATGCTGATCTTTCTGCTGCGCAGGATGATGATGAAGAATCCCAAGAGTTCCAGGTCACGGATGTGGTTCCAGAAGGCCATGAAAAAGCTGCACCCAACCAGTTCGATCTCCTGAAGGTGTTGGGACAGGGCTCCTTCGGCAAGGTGGGTGCTCCTGGTGGGGATGTTGGGTTACGAGAGGCAGTTTCTACGTTCTACCAAAAAAAATTGGTAAACCGTGATTTTTTGATTGCTTGTTTGGTATGATCGAAAATATAGTTTAACGAAGTGTTTTATCGTCAGGGTCATAATTATTGTAAAATATTTGACTGCAGAGTACAAATTCTTAGGGTAAATCTTTCACTTTCAGAGCGAAAATGTTCGTTAAAATTATCCTTACCACGACCGTTATGATAGGAAAACATTTTTTTACGATGTATGTAGAGCATTGTAGCTAAAGGCAGTCACATACTACAACGCTAGTAGCAAAAGCTTTATCATCGGAATCATCGGAGGCCAAGAGTTACCCCTTATTCGACCAGATGGATCTCGGGGTTCATTATTAAATAGCACAATTCCTACGAAAATTTAGGTCAACTTATTTACTGTACCCGGCTGCGTTATTTTGCTGCACAGATCTTCTGTCCCATTTTATTTCTACGAGGAAATAAAGCCTTTGTAGCGAGTTAACACTGCGCAGTATTAATAGGGTCAACAGGGGTTGTCAACGATTCAGAATGCGTGTCGGCCTACTGCCAGCTCGAACAGTCCTTATTGTTACTTCGTCAGGGCACGTTTGTCGAGCGTACCAGTCAGCTTCTTTATCCTGTGCTGCATGTGGCATAGGTACCCGAGGGTGCTTGGGTAGGTTTATTTCATCTAGAATAGGTGCCTAACCCAACTCACAGGCACACATATATATTGTACCTAAGTGTTCGGTTGGCCGCGTACTGTATCAGTACCGGCTCTGTTGCTGTAGACCTACCATGCTTCTCTTTCCCTCCCAAGAACCATCACCGCACTGTCTAGGGAGGCTTCAACCTAGTTTTACCAGGTCTGTACTACCTTTTATCCCGTAGCAAATACCCTACGCAGTGCAGTGGAAAAAGGATGAAAATCAGATGCATACCTAAAGTATAATGATAATTATATGGAAATGGAAGGTTGCAGCTTTCGTATTGGAGCAATTCTTCACGTGCTGAACGTATCCTTGGGCGGAGTGGGGAGGGAGGCCCTATCGGGGGATGAAAGGGGAGCAGGATCCCAAGGTCGGACCAGATGCCACTTACTCTTTGTGGATCTTGTTTGTGCATGCCTCCCCCCGCCCCGCCCCCTTCCTCGGGGCCCCCCTTCGAACCTTCTTCAGCGCCCACGTGCTTTCGTCTTCCATTTCATTATGTGCGAATGTATTAAGAGAAAGAATATTTCTTTTGTGTATAGTTCTCTTGTGGATGGCAAGTTCGTTGAAATAAAGGTTCCATCAGTATCATTTCTGCGACGTCAGAGTCTAGTGATCAGATATCACTGTAATATCTTAAGATTTTTATCGCTCTCTGCTGGTCAGTTCTCTATTGTACTTAATGGATTTCTAGTCCCGTGATGCCTGTCGTTGGTCCCCACTTTAGTTCTTCTATTTTATTGCTCCTACTAATAGTGCTTGGTTTTGTTCTTCCTCTTCTTTCCCGACTTTACAATCCCATGAGCGTTGATCTTGTTTGGGAACACCCTCGTGCGTGGGTTCTACATGTCTCTGGGCATACTGAATGTCTCTTCCTTTTCCTGTCATATAGCAGCGGATTAGTGCTGGATTAGGGAAGCATAAACTTTTACAATAACAGCTGTTCAAGACAGGCCGTGCCGAAGCACACTGGACACCTGATTATCCGACATATCACTACCTGCCCCACTTCTCCACAGGTCTTCCTGGTCCGGAAAGTCTCCGGTCCCGACTGCGGGACGCTGTACGCCATGAAGGTCCTCAAGAAAGCCACACTCAAGGTCCGGGACCGGCAGCGGACCAAAATGGAACGCGACATACTGGCCGAAGTGCGGCACCCCTTCGTCGTGAGCCTCCACTACGCCTTCCAGACCGAAGGGAAGCTCTACCTTATCCTGGACTTCCTTAGGGGAGGGGACCTCTTCACCAGGCTCTCCAAAGAGATCATGTTCACAGAAGAGGATGTCAAGTTCTACCTGGCGGAGCTGGCACTGGCCCTCAGCCATCTGCACAAACTGGGCATCATTTATAGGGACCTCAAGCCTGAAAAGTTAGTATTCTGTTCATATTAACCCTTGGAAGTGTATTGTGCTTGTTCCGAGCCTTGGAAGTTTGTACTTTGCTTAGCTATTCCTACTTTCCAAGCCATGGAAGTATGTCCTTGCTTATACCAAACCTTGGAAGTTTGCAGTCTGCTTGTTCCAAGCCTTAGAAAGTTGTACTGTGCTTATTCCAATCCTTGGACGTTTGTACTTTGCTGATTCTAAATTTCCAAGCCTTGGAAATGTGTGCAGTGCCCATTCCATACCTTAGAAGTTTGTATTTTTCTTAGACCAAGTCTTGGAAGTTTGTACTGTACTTATTCCAATTCTTGGAAGTTTATACTGTGCTTATTCCCAGTTTGAGAAATTTTTATGACGCTTGTTTCACACCTTTGAAGTTTATATTAGTTTTCCCAGCATTGGAAATGTGTACATGCTTACCTCAGACCTTAGAAGCGCTGTACCTATTCCAAGAGTTAGAAACTTAGATTAAGCTTGTTTTAAACATCACAACTTTTGTGATATGTCAAATTTACAACGTAGAAGTCAGCACCTACTCGGCTTGTTCCAAACATCGTAAATCTGATTTTTACTAATATAAATCGTTAACAGTTAACATTTATGCCCTTATTTTTGCTGCTATGCCAAATATCCGAAATATTGTTATATTATATACCTAATTGTCAATAAATTTTTTGCCATTACTCAATGCCCAATTACAATTGTAGTAACTTTCAAAACAGTCCAAGATAATTCTATATTTATTGGCAAAGTAAAATATAAAAAGATCAATTTTATCTAAGTACGAAATATGACACATGCGCAAGCTCTCATGCCCCGCCTCAGCCGCCTTCGTGGGCTGGTCAGACTCTAATTTCATATTTTCACGTAATCCTAATTAAAAGGTAGATACTACCAACTTTCTAGTTTTTTTTTTTTTTGTCATGTTGATTATTCGTACTCTCTGTTCCTGGCTTGTTAGATCTCAGTGACCAGGCACTGACGGGTCTCAGCAGAGTATATATATTTCTGTTTCCATTATTTATACAGCCAAATATGGGCACTAACTATAAATTTCTTGTGCAGTATCCTACTGGACGCAGACGGCCATATTTCCCTGACAGACTTTGGCCTCTGCAAAGAATCTCTGGGCGGCGAGAAAGCCTTCAGCTTTTGCGGCACCGTCGAGTACATGGCTCCTGAGGTCGTCAATAGGAAGGGGCACACCACGGCCGCTGACTGGTGGTCCTTTGGGGTATTGTTGGTGGGTATCTGTGCTGCTGGTACTAGCCTACTCTAGGATTATCAGATAGCTACCTGCCGTGCTTCTAGTCTCTGCGTGGTATTATATGTCGAAGTGAGGATTTGTCAGCATAAAGGCCTGTATTTTCGTTCTGGTCAACTAAACGCTAGTACCTATAACCGCTGCGAAGCGTCTCGTCCCTTGATCCGTACTAGAGCTTGAGGTCCTTGAACTCTCCCATCGCCCTACGCTTACATTTTGTTGCCACTGGGTCGTCGATAGGTAAAGACACGCTACTGCTGCTGACTGGTGATCCTATTGGTGGGTATCGGTCTCCTGACCCAAGCATCTTCAAGCCTTTTATGGAACTTGCTCGGTACATCGAGTTTTCACTCCACAACAGGCATAGGATGGGCTGTAGGGTTATTTTCGTCCATCCGATGTAAAGGAGGAGTCGGGTTCTAATGGAGTCCCTCTGGGCTGCCTTAGCTACTAGGCCTTTGCGACTCCTTATTTCGTCCTAGCTGTGTTAATTTCCTTCCTGGTTGTTCCTGCATCGACTGACGATCTTGGCTGCGGTCTTGATCTTCCCAGTATGTGGTGTTCCTTGGTTAGCTGGACATACCACGCGGCCCTTTCTTTCCTGCTCTTAAGCTTCATATAATGTTTTGGCAAGTTCAACCCATTACTGGTCAAACAATACAGGAATTCCTCTCAAGAAGCAAATTGTTTCTCATGTTTTTTGTTAGCTATGCATATTGCATGTATTCTGCGGAGGTTCTCTCCACTCTAATAGCTTTCTAGTTTGTTTTTTGTCTATACCTTGGATCACCATTTTCGTGTCTAGGAAATTCTATATTTTATTTTAGGAATACATATATATATAATGAGGGTTTTGTTCAGCAATTCGTTCTGACGGGCGTGGAGAATAGCCTATGTACCAAACTAATATGGGTTTATTCCGCAGTTCGAGATGCTGACGGGCGCCTTACCATTCCAAGGCAGCACTCGGAAGGAGACGATGAATCTCATATTGAAAGCCAAGCTGGGCATGCCGCCCTACCTGAGCACTGAGGCGCAGAGCCTCCTGCGCTGCCTCTTCAAACGCAACGCCGTCAACAGACTCGGTGCTGGTGGGTGCCGGTGTGGGCCGGTGGGGGGGGGGTGAGACTGGCAACGTATTGAGTGAGACTGGGACCATAGTGTGAGTGAGACTGGGACCGTATTGTGAGTGAACTTGGGACCGTATTCAGCCGAGCCGTGTGGAGTTGGAGATGCTCGCGCCTTATTTCCTGCCAGACATGGTGCACCTGGCCGAGATTGTACTAAAAGAGCTCCTCTGAGTTCGACTCAACTTCTAAACCATATTATATAAAATTGGATCGCTGTTATATAGTCTTCTTTTCTGATACGGCGGGAAAACCCTCATCTATATATTAATACGCTTGTATCTACGTGTGTGTGTGTGTGTGTCAGTCACGCTCTTCACAAATAGATAGGCGTAAATTAGAGACTTGACTTCATTTCACCCGTATCATATCTACGCTTTCG
>LQNS02276769.1:8601990-8614290 GCA_001587735.2 Parhyale hawaiensis
TGCGTTTTTGCTGCCTGTGTTGGAGTATTGCTCATCGGTCTGGGCTTCAGCTGCTGACACTCACTTGCGTCTGTTGGATCGACTTGTTAGTTCAGCCAGCAGGCTGTGCGCTGATAATGATCTAGAGAACCTGTCCCACAGGAGAAGAGTAGCAGAGCTAAGTGTGTTTTATAAGGTGCACAATAATGAGAGGCATATTGATTGTATTCTTCTCTCCCTGCCCTCAAGGTTTTTGGGAGAGCGACTCGTGCTGCGTGCGGAACGCACTCTTTCACTTTGGAGGCTGTCAGATGTCGAAGTAATCAGTTCTGTCGGTGCTTCGTGCCCTGGTCGGCTAGGGTTTGGAATTTGTTGCCGGCATCGGCTTTTGGTCGTATTGGCCTGCAGGCGTTTAAGTCAGCTGTTAATGGTTTTGTGCTGGATATCCTTTAGCAGCGTTTTGGGCTTCCCGGTGTTGCCAGATGCTTCATTTGGGTTGTATTACCTGTCCGTGGGAGCTCAAGCGTGAAGTTTTAATAATAATAATAAACTTCTAAACTATATCATACCAAATTGGATCGCTGTTATATAGTCTTCGTTTCTAATACGGCGGGAAAACCCACAATATAATAATAATAATAATAATAATAATATAAAACTTCTATTCACGAGAACACCTCATAGCCAAATGCAACGAAACGGTGCTAATGAAATATCCCGCAACCTATTCTTTTTCCTCCTTCGCAAGTAACACCAATACATTCTGTAGTGATCTCTTGAAATTAAGAGAGCGAGATTATGATTCTCCTAGTTCAAAGAGTCTGTAAGTTGATCATCCTAGAACGCATCAATTTCTAACTTGTATATAAATCTACAGAATGGCTCTAAATCCCAAATCTACAGAATGGCTCTAAATCCCAAATCTACAGCATGGCTCTAAATCCCAAATCTACAGAATGGCTCTAAACCCCAAATCAGTGTGTCGTATTCAAATGCGCATGGCACACATTGCCGAAGAACAAGAGATAAGTAAATAGCCTCCTCATATGCTGGTGAATTATGTGCATGGTAGATAATGCGCTGAATTACTCAGAATTGCATTACAATCGCAACAGATTCTAGAACTGGTCTACAAGCAGTCTCGCTATACAGTCCGTCTCCCCCTGTACTCTTTAAAATAGCAAAAAAGTGTTTCGTTTTCTGCTGGGGTCCCAGGAAACGAGCGCGCCGATGGAGCTGCGAAGTATGCCCCCACAGGGACTTTAAATTCAGTAGCGTCGGTGGGGGTGAGTTCAGCCACTTTTGGTAGTGCGGTGAGATGAGACAGTGTTTAAACCCTTCACAAATTTTCTCCCCTTCCCTACTCAACTATCTTTTATCAGTCGACTTTTATATAGGGTTTGTAGCCAAATAAGCACACTCCTATTTATTTTTTCCTCCCCTCCGGGGGCATAGGATGGGCCATAGGCCATAGGGTTAGGTTAGTTAGGTTCGCCCATCCTATGTTATGGGTAGTAGCGCCCCCAGGGGGTTTGTGTAGGTTACCTTAGCCATTAGCTAGGCCTTCGGGACGGCTGTCGTTCGTGCCCACTTTGCTTCCTTCCCATCTTTTACTCATACTGATCTTTCTTCAATCTGTTCTTACTCTTCTTTCCCGACTTGCTGTTCCCATGCGCGTTGATCCTGTGTGGGAACACCCTCGTGCATGGGTTCCACGTATCTACCGTCACACTATGTGTCCCTTGCTTCTTCCTCTGTTAGATCGCCGTTGCTGTGGAGACGGAGACTTAAACTACTCAATATAATAATAATAATTTATTTTTTTCTGATTTTTCATGTCTCAACTCACCCCGTCTGGCGGGGCGTCTCAACTTAACCCGATCGACGCTACTACTTCCTCCATCTGACTATAAGCGGCTACAAAAAAGACTCTTGGCAAGGGACCTGGGGAATCTAGAGTAGACCCTGAGCTAGTTGAATTTAAGCAATTACGAACGGAATGGGACTCTATAGCGCCGATTTTTTGGCGTCGATGTTTTGGTGCTGAAATTATTTTTTTTACTATTACCCCCCACTCAAATATAGTATTTTTCTTGACATATTTAGAAAAAATAAGGCATTCGAAGACGTTTTTCATTAATAAGAATTCGTCGGAAATTGTTAATTTTCGAGATTTTGATTCTGAAGTTCCTATTGTTTTTCTATGAGATAAAATAATCACAGATAGGTTTCTAGGTTAGTTTTGCTTGAATAAGGTTATGTTGGGTTAGGTTAGGTTCAGTTACGTTGGGTTAGGTTACGTTAGCTTGGGTAAGAATAGGTTAGCCTAGAAAGGTTTGCTTAGGTTCCTATGGCCCTGGTGTCGCAAACAAGCCTTGAATAATACCGGCTATTTTCGCCATTGAGAAACAATGGGTACTTCAAAGTCAAATATCTCGAAAACTAAGCATTTCCGACGAAAACGTTATTCATGAAAAACTCTTAAAAATGCCTTATTGGACCTAAATATGTCAACAAAAATACTGGAATTGATTGGGGATAATAGCAAAAATTTACCGCGCCGAATATTTTGGTGCCCAATATTTAGGTTAGGTTAGTTAAGGTAGGATTAGGAAAGGTAGGGTTAGGAAAGGTAGGGTTAGGCAAGGTAAGGTTAGGTTAGGTAAAGTTAGGTAAGTTAAAGTTAGTATGGTTAGGTATGATTAGGCTAGGTATGTATGGTCAAGTTTGGTATGGTTAGGTTTGAAAAAGAGCCGTTAGAATATGTACGTGGTTTAGCCCACAATCACGAGATGCATTAAATAAATAACTTTGGTCAATACAGCATAGTGTCGATGTTATCGTCTTTAGTATGTCAAAGTTGACAAGCGCATTTTACATACTGTGCGACTATTTCAATGTTAGTTCTTAGATATTAATCTAAAATAACAGTTTTTATATGAATTTCATATAGTCCATATATCCTGTATCAATGTCAATCAGCGCAAAAAAAAAAAAACGTGCGCAACAAAATCATAGCGTCATAAAATCTGCGCCGAAAAGTACTGGACCCATTACAACACCTTTCATTAACTCCTCAAATCTCAATAACTTCGAGAGGTGTGCGTAGCCAGATCACGTGCCGTGCACGCCCCTCTCACTCACAGATACTCACTTACACGGGACGACCCGCACCCTTGCGACAGTTGTAACCCTCCCCTCTCAAGCATATGTCCTCTCTGTGTGCCCTCACTGTAATGCTCAGAGGCGGGCTCATTTGGCTGTGCCTGCCACGTTAGACGCAGTTCCTGCTCTATGGTAATGTATTGTATTTGTATGAAATCTTGTTGAATTATTCGGCTTTGTTTTTCGTTCAAGCACAAAGTAAGGAACTGCTGCTAAGGCACATCTTCATCCAACTCAGCTTGCAGTATCTGGACTTCGTGGTCGAAATTTAACTGCAAATTTTTATCCGTTCTGGACTTGTTTCCTCTCAGGGGGAATAGGATGGGCCATAGGCTTAGGTTAGTTTAGGTTCGTCCATCCTCTGCTAAGGGGCCAGGCAACCCCAGGGAGCTCGTGTAGGTTACCTTAGCCATTAGCTAGGCCTTCGGGACGTCTCTCTTTCGTACCAACTTTGCTTCCTTCCCGATTTCATACTCGTACTTGCTCATGCTTTATTCTGTTTTTCCTTTTCCTTCCCGACTTGCTGTTCCCATGCGCGTTGATCCTGTGTGGGAACACCTTCGTGCATGGGTTCCCCGTTTCTATCGACATACCCCATGTCCCTTGCATTTTCTTATGTGATATCGTTCTGCTCGCAAGCGGAGGCTTAAACTTCTAAGTTCCTAATTATATCTAAGATAACTAAGTAGCTACTGGACTTGTTTGATGTAGCATATCTTATGCCGGGGACACACTGGGCATTTACACAGACAACTTGATGCAAGGATGCGAGACTCGGACGTCATTTATGCCACGGTATCTATGCTACCGATTTTAAATACGTATCGAAACGGCCCGCTAGCTGCACGTCCGAGCAACCAGTTGTCATAGAAATGCACGTGTGGCCCCGGCTTAAGCTACGTCCTCGGTCTGATTGGAGGCACCGTCACGAATATTCGTATCCCGCTGCTAATATTAAGTCATAGATTCCACTGCCCCCCCCCCCCAGCGCTCCCTAGTGACCTATAATAGCATTTGAAATATTCCACAGAGACTGTCAGGCGTGAAGTGGTCACGGATAGAGGAAGACTACGACCTATTCGAGGAGCTGGGGCGGGGCTCCTACAGCACCTGCAGACGGTGCGTGCACAAGGTCACTCGCATCACCTACGCGGTCAAGATCATCACCAAGGGATCACGGGACTGTCAGGAGGAGATCCAGATCCTCTACAGATATGGAGACAAGAATAATATCATCGCTCTAAGAGATGTGAGTTGTCAAGAGTGGAACGGGTTGGAAGCTGCAACCCTTCAAGGGGCATAGGGCTAAGTTAGGTAGGTTTGTACATCTTCTGTTATGGGGAGTAGCGCCCTCCGGGAAACCTATAGGTTACTTTAGTCTTGGTTAGGCCTTCGGGACAACTGTGTTCCGTGCCCACTGTGCTTCATTCCACTTTCATACTCTACTGATGATGCTTTGTTTGTTCTTCCTATTCTTTCTCGTCTTGCTGTGCGGGGCCCATGCACGTTGATGCTGCGCAGCAACAGCCTCTTGGCATACGGAACGTCCTTTCTCTTTGTCTTTGGATCACAGTGCACTGGGAGGCCTAAACTAGCCGTAGAATAACATATAGCGAGATAGAGTAACTACAGCCGTGTTGACTGTGGCCGCGCTGAGTTAGCTAGACTTTCAGGACGTCTCTTTTCGGTGCTCACTTTGCTTCCCCTCATTTCATACTCACATTGATATCACTTTCTTCTGTTTTACCTTGCTGATCCCATGCCCTTTCATCCTGTAGTAAAAGGTAACTATATGGAAAACCCTCGTGCATTGGTTCCATGTTCCT
The DNA here is from genome assembly GCA_001587735.2 of Parhyale hawaiensis. Taxonomy (NCBI): domain Eukaryota; kingdom Metazoa; phylum Arthropoda; class Malacostraca; order Amphipoda; family Hyalidae; genus Parhyale; species Parhyale hawaiensis. The sequence continues at coordinate 8,606,961 of LQNS02276769.1, forward strand.
ACCCACCCCTCTTCCTCTGCGAGATCATCTTAGTTGTAAGAACGGAGGTTTAAACTACTCAAAAGTTACTAGGGCGCTCTCAGAGCGCATACCTCCGCCAAGCAATGCATTGTTAACAAAAAATTGAAATTGGTCCTGAGACCAGGATTTCATGTTTATCATCTCTCAAATCTGGTCATTTGCGCCTCTTCAACAGTAACAGCAGTTCCTGTAACCTTCTTGCAGATCAGTGATGAGGTTTTTGAGTTTTCTGGCAAACACTGAGAACCACACATTATAGACAAACACACACACCGACGTACCAAACATCATTTGGTCATTTGGGACTTTTAACGTTTCTAACAATTGCTGCGTAATTTATGGAGATCCGTCCATGACTTTTTACAGCTTTTTGAGTTACGTTCTAACAAACATTTATAGCAACAAACAGAGACAAACAAACGGACTGACAGCTCATCACAAAAATTTAGTCACTTGCTCTTCGTAACATTCCCAACAATTCCCAATTCCCAACAATTCCCAATTCCCAACATTTCCCAATTCCCAACATTTCCCAATTCCCAACATTTCCCAATTCCCAACATTTCCCAATTCCCAACAATTCCCAATTCCCAACAATTCCCAATTCCCAACAATTCCTGCAAATTTAATAAGAGAATGAGGCAGACAAGCAAACGGTCGGCGGATCTCCCTTTGTAAATTTCTAAAAAACCTCTCCATAAGTCTGTGAGGAATCTTTGTGACAGGCAAACGCCGATCAAAACATCACCTCGTGGGCGGAGTCAGTCGATAATATTAAGTGTTTCTCGAAATCCTAAAAGACTGATAACGATAGACTAAATAGTCCGCGCCCATCTTACGATGTCAGCTGGGAGTCAACCCCTTTTGGATGACCTTGTTCGTAACCTTGGCCTTAAGAACTGCGTGAACATTTCTTTATGAGTATAACTCATTAACTTCATTCCTTTTTCCTGTTTCTTCTGAAATTGCTTGTTTTTTCTTTCCATTACTTTCCGACGGTTGCTGTTTCCGTGCATTGATTCCTTTGTACATCGGTTACCTTTTTTAAAAGTCTTATTTGCCCATTCCCTTCACTTCATGTGAAACGCGTCATGGTGCATAGGGAGGCCTAAACTAATGTATTAACTACTCTAATCATCTATTCCTAGAACCATAGACCGCAACAGTACTTGACTCTTTGGTCCAAAGGGGCCTCTGACGCTGGCGGCCAAAATGGGAAAAATGGGATTTTCTCTAAAGAGCTATTATGAACATGTCCAGACACGGTCATGCAGGCAAGCGCCAAAGTGCGTCCCCGCCGTATCCAAGATACTTCTCCGCAAGAAAAATGTTGGGTTCCTTGAAAGTTTTTTCTTCAGTATTAGATAGGGGGAAAAGTTGTAATGCTCTAAATTTCATAATTATTTTCCTGATAGCTCTTGAAAAAATCCCATTTTTCCGTTGCCGACTTTTGGCCGCCAGCGTCAGACCTAAGAGTCAAGTACTGTTGCGGTCTATGCTAGAGCTAATAATAGCTGGAGTGGGTGAACGGAAGTGGTAATAATTCGCCTTACTTAATGCAAGTGTACGAAGCTGAACACCAGGTGTACGTACCTTCAATACTAACAATTGTTGCCTCACGTGTCGCAGGTGTACGAAGACGAGCACCAGGTGTACCTGGTACTGGAGTACATGGCTGGTGGGGAGCTCCTCGACAAAATTCTACGACAGAAATTTTTCAGCGAAAAGGAAGCCTCGGCGGTGCTGCAGACCTTAACCAAAGCGGTGCTCTACCTGCACCAGCACGGGGTCAGTCCGCCGCTCGTGCTACACGGTTTTAAATGTTGCGGTCTCACTGAAAGTTTACAAGCTTTGTAGCCACGCAAGATTGTAGATATTCGTTAACGTAATATTGGGTATCAGCCGCGAACGAAGTGAGAAGTGTTTTCGTTGAAGATTTAAGTATATATATATATATTAATATATTTGTATGTCTGTCCTCCCAATAAGTGGTCGAAGGAGTTCAGCAATCTTCATAGTTTTTTCTGACCCATGCCAAAAAACCAAACCTATCTTGCCGTCAAAAATGACTTCGTTGAATTTGCCCCCACCGCGGGTGACGGTCTTACGCAACGGGGCGTTCTAGTTCAAAATCGTTTCTATTGGCTACCAAGTACTTTCCAACACAAGACAATAGCTAGACGGATATACCGCTGGTTAGTCAGCGGGTTCTGCTATTGTACTGTATTAGATATACCCGATATTTTCATGCACCTTAACCTGGCGAGGGTCGGAGCCAGGGCTTCGCCGCCTCTCTCAGAACGGGCCTCTTTGTCCGTTTAATGCGAGCTATCTAGTCCATTTCGTACATGCTAATGGGGAGATTGGGTGTTTTTGGCTTATTCTAGTTCATAAACAATGCAGTGAACTCGTATTTTTTCAAGTTGTTCTGCTCTGGCTGATAGTTACAATACTATGAACTTGTACTAGCTTTATTTTAGACTCTTATCGTAGGTACGATTCTTTCCCTTTTGTGCATCCTTTTCTCATATTGTACTAAATTCCGTGATAATTAATATATAGCTATATTAAATGATGACATTGACAGGTTGTACACCGTGATCTGAAGCCGTCCAACATCATGTACGCCGACGTGACCTACAGTCCCGAGTCCTTAAGGATCTGCGACTTCGGTTTCGCTAAGCAGCTGCGGTCGGAGAACGGTCTGCTCATGACCCCCTGCTACACCGCCAACTTCGTGGCTCCTGAGGTGCTCAAGAAGCAAGGTTATGATGCTGCTTGTGACATATGGAGTCTGGGGGTGCTGCTGTACACCATGCTGGCTGGGTGAGTATTGTGCGGGTACTGAGTCGTGCATGCTGACCTTGGCTGTTCCTGTCAAATACGCGCGTGTAATTTTGTGGTATCTGTACGGTAGCCAGTGCCGATGCCACACGCTAGTCAAGAGAACGAGTATCGTCATCTTTTCGTCCGAAGGTGTTGATGTGCCCGTTGAAATAGCACAAACTTGCTAACGATTTTGAATTATAAATCCCTCCAGATATAATGATATGTTCGAACGGCACTTGCGGAGTAAACTGAACTGACGGTAAACGATTTTACACCATTTCTTTGCCATCCCAAAGCTGTGTTTAGAAGAGTTCAATATAACTTTCGGACGAAAAAATGACGATACTCGTTCTTTTGACTAGCGTTTGTCATCGCCATAAGTATTCTACTGTACACCATGACCCTGTTGGCTGGGTGAGTACAACGACCGTATTGCATTATGGTCGCTGCTTGTGCTGGTCGTAGCTTGTGACACCCGAGGTAGATTCCAAGAAGTACCCGAATTTGCTTTTCTGTGTGTGCTGGCGTCCTTTGCTGTGTCTGTAGCTGGACGCTAGTGGCTCCCATGGGGACCGGTAGTCCGGTACCTTCCTTCTGGACCGGGACCCAGGTGGTGACCGTGGTGGACAAGGAGTGGATTTAGCGGTGTGGACAAGCGACGGGGTGGGTGACATGAGCAGCTGTCGGTTACTACCAAAAGTAAACAAGCCGCAGCAAACCTTTTGCAGTTCGCTAGTCTCGCTTTTAAATTACGCGCTCTTGAGGCACGTGCGAGTCTTGCATCAGCGGCTAACTGGGAGAGGAGGTGACTTTGTTAATGTGAAGTTGTCTTTCGGAGAAGTAATAGAGTGGAAGTACAGAGCCTACTAGTAGCACTACCGCCTAGCGGACAGCTAATTAACTGCCCGACTCGGTGTGCTGTACCGCACCGGACATGCCGTGTAGGTGATGTAAAATGTAAACTCGCCTTTTCCGCTACGCTTAACTAGGAAACCCGCGTGCACTGGTTCGTGCTGCAAATGAATCCCCCTTTAAAGCCCGGATGAGTGCACGGCTGCTGCAGTTGATCCCTGATTATCTGAGCTGTGACGTCACTGACGGAAGGCTCCTATGAAACCTCCTGCTCCCCCAACCCCCACCGTAAGGTCAGTGCTCCCCAGTAAACTGTCAACGACAAAAGCCCTGACGATGCATTGCCTTGCATGAGGCATATCTTCCCTGGCATGGGAATAGAACGTGTGACTTTATGAAAGCGAGCGAGTCGGCACCACTGGGGGCGCTGCCTAACGGATTACCGTATGCTCCTCCCGTGTTTTCTCCATCGCTGCCCGTGTCCACTCTGAAAAAAAAAGTCCATAGCTTAATCTGTTTTTGCTAAGCGCCTCAGGAATTTTTTTTTTTAATTCTTCTTTTTTTGTGTACTCTTTCTTTTCTTTCCCAACCTGCATTTCTCGTGGTCAAGCTTCTGTGCGTCGACTCCCCAACTTTTCTGAAGCACGCCATGTCACTTGCTTCTTTTGGAACACCGTCTTCTGCTAAAGGAGATTTAACTCTTTACTTTTCTGGCGAAAAGTAAATTTTCGTTCGAGTAGCTCTATTTACCGGTATCACGTGATCAAATTTTGCGTTTGGCAATGAAGGGTTAAATCTACACTAAAAACGATGATAATAGTAACTGTTTACTCTTAAGCTGCTTCCAGAAGCCGCTTGCCCTCGGGGGTATATTCTGGTGGGCCCTTTCTCTGCCACAATATATAGAGTTTTTTTAGGCGGATAAATTTCAACCATAAGTAAAAAACTCAAAATAAATCGATTTTCATGAAAGATAAAATACCAAAAACTCTTTAGTTTTCGTGTTATAATAACTTGAAGAAATTTAAAGCTTTAAGTAGAATACTAAGTGGGCGCCAATGTTAGGGCTAAATTTGATCGTTCAGCACGTTTTCCGACCACAGTCTTGCCCATGCAATTACACTGTATCGATGTTGATAATTATTTGGGCGAATGACATGAGGAGTATTTGGCTTGAGCTCAATGATGATTATTGTGAATGTTAAAAACTCCTTTGCGAGTAAAATGCGCTTCATCTGCGGAAAAGAATCAGCTAGGAGAAGTTGGGATCCCTTGTTCTCTGTTGCATGAGCCACTCTGGAAATTGTACACAAGGTCCAAAATCTGGCGGCAGCAACCCTTGCATATTTTTTAAACGACACGGATGTAAACTCTGATGACGTAGTGTGCGCCACACAGTAGTGTGATTACGGTAAATGCTAAGTGTGAAACTGCAGATATTTTTTCCTTACATGAAATATTTTAAGTTTTTATTGTAAAAATAATGTAAACTGCTTTTGAGGGCCAGAAACGTGCTGAACTATCAGAACTAGTGCTAACATGGGCGCTCACGTAGTATCCTACGGAAAGTTTTAAATTTATTTAAGCTATTTTAACTCGAACACTAAGGAGTTTTGGGCATTTTATCATTCATGAAAATCGATATATTTTGCGTTTTTTTTACCTATGGTTGAAATTTGTCCCCCTAAAAAACACCCGGTATATATGGCCTCACGAACCCAAGGGTCCCAAGTACCTTCTCTACAGGTGATGTTGCAGCTGGCCGCAATTCCTGCTGAGCAGGTTAGTTTGTTAGGTTCGGTAGGCTCTCTATACTTCGCCTTCTGTTCCACAAGATCGGCCGTCGACCGAGGTGACCGACTTTTTCCCGCGGGACTCCTACCTTCTTCCCTGCGGAGGATCACGGAAGGGGCCAGCCGCACGGGCGTTTCTTTCTTCTGTCTTCTATTTTCGTTTTTCGTCTCTTGCCCTGTGCCGTGCAGCTGAGCGAATTCGTTCAGCCGAGCCGTGAGGGGTTGGAGATGCGCGTGCTTTACAATTTTGAGCCACAGAACTCACTTTTGTGAGTTTGCCGTCATTCACGACCTTCCGGCATGTGAGTTCGCCGTCATTCACGACCTTCCGGCATGTGAGTCCGCCGTCACTCACGACCTTCCGGCATGTGAGTTCGCCGTCATTCACGACCTTCCGGCATGTGAGTCCGCCGTCATTCACGACCTTCCGGCATGTGAGTCCGCCGTCACTCACGACCTTCCGGCATGTGAGTTCGCCGTCATTCACGACCTTCCGGCATGTGAGTTCGCCGTCATTCACGACCTTCCGGCATGTGAGTTCGCCGTCATTCACGACCTTCCGGCAGAAATGCTGCGATAAAATATTTGACTTTCGGCGAGATGCGACTTAGAATCACTGCGCTATCAAACCTCCTTACTAACCTTGAGCCAGAAGCCGCTTTGTTCCGCTGTCTTCGAGTCGAAGCTGCAGAGCGTTTCTCGTTCTTGCAACAAAACTTTCTGTGACCGTAGATCTGTACAGCTTAGCGGGTGTCAATATTACTTTGAAATATACATAACTACGTCTTTGCATATCTAAACTAATTTGAAGTTAGAGAGATATTTAAAACTGTACGGTTGGCATTTAATGTTGTTGAAAATTGCATTGGCAGCTAGGAGTTTAATCCTGCACATACCAGCCTGTGTTATTTTGCTACGAAGATTATTGGTCCTATGGTATTGCTACGGGGAAAAGATTTGTAGCGAGGCCGCACAGCCTGGCGCTGAGAGGCTTAAGCCATGTTTTGGATAGTGGAATATTGGGCCAGCCAAGCCGGGCTCTCAGCGACGTAATTAGAAGAGCAGAAAGAAACGTTTCGGTGTTTCGACTCTCGTGTGCAGCGGGGTTAACAGAGCGTGTCAGTGGCGCCACACGTGTAGTTATTGCACCGTCGTCCCATTGGCTGCTTGTCATCCAAGACTTTCGCGCGGGGTTGCTGCGTCGGAGGCGGTCTTTTTGGAGGCGAAGGAGTCGGAACCAAATTTGGTCGACCCGACTCCGCTATCCTGCTTTCATAATGGCGATAGCGAAACCGAGTCGAAGTGCGTGTTTAGCCCCTCTTTGGGAGTGGGCTTTTTACTCCGTGTTTTGTTTGGAGACGATCTAAGCTGTCAGGAACCAAGAGTGTTCGTGCGGGTTATATAGGTATAGGCCTATGGTGAATTGTGCGGGTTATATAGGTATAGGCCTATGGTGAATTGTGCGGGTTATATAGGTATAGGCCTATGGTTAATTGTGCGGGTTATATAGGTATAGGCCTATGGTGAATTGTGCGGGTTATATAGGTATAGGCCTATGGCGAATTGTGCGGGTTATATAGGTATAGGCCTATGGCGAATTGGCTACCACGAAAAGGTTAGACTTTTCTGGGTGTGCGGATACTTTATTGCTTGCTTTTCTTGTCTCCCCTTGTTGCCCCGTCTTTCTGCGCTGTATTTTGTTACTGCGCTCCCCCCCCCCCCCCCCCCCCCCCCCCCCCCCCCCCCCCCCCCCCCCCCCCCCCCCCCCCCCCCCCCCCCCCCCCCCCCCCCCCCCCCCCCCCCCCCCCCCCCCCCCCCCCCCCCCCCCCCCCCCC
>LQNS02276769.1:8667686-8693940 GCA_001587735.2 Parhyale hawaiensis
ATGAAACAGATATTTGAGGTGGAAAGACGGTATCAACGGTATCTTTGCTACGGAGCGAACACATTGTATATAAGCTGGTATTTTGTTTAAGTTTGTTGGAGTGTTTTACTCAAGATGTTACTTCTGCCTGTCTATATAGGAGACCTAAGGATGAGAGCACAACAAAGGATCAATGAAGAAAAGAAGAAAATTAGGAAGCAAATAAGAGAAGAGGAGATTCCGCACCAGTCTAGAGGCATTAGGCAAACGTATAGGTTATTGCGTGAATTCTTCACGCACGGGTCCACTAGTCTGTATCATAATTCTGCTTGTCCCTCCGATAGGTAGACCGTAACGCTTCCATCAGTATTAGGTAGGAGGAAAATTAGGGCCTCCACAAGGTATCCATGGTATGACCTGGGATGGAATCAGTAGGAGTCAAGTTTAAAGTTAAGCTGCTAGTGCTTGCAGGTCTAAGGCAGAAGATTCACTGCCTTGCTTGGAACATTCCGAGTGCACCATAATTGAGGAACCATTCTTTTGTTCTGTAGAATTTCTACAGGTTATTTCAGTACTAGGGAAAATTAGGATGATACGGGTCTGAGATATCACTGAAGAACACTGCTATTGTACTGTGGAATTTCCGCAGGTTCCAGCTTGTTATTATTACTCGACAACCAATAGCAACCTTTTCGTTGAAATAGTCATGAAAACATGTATTATTTCATCTGATCATCCCATCGAAAAAGTTTGCATTTCTACAAAATCCACCAAGTGCAGTAAGTGCACGAAGGCCACCAAGTTCACAAAGGCCCGTGCCCAAGTCTATGCTAATTATTAATAAGCCATTCCCGGGTTCGTATCCTGTATACGGTGTTGGGCAGGCTTCGGACAGACAGCTCTCCTATAGTATGGAATTTTGTCAGTAGTGGACCCATGCGTGAAAAAATTCACGCAATAATCGATATGTGTTTTTAATATAGGCCGGTGTGGGTGGCTCCTCAATTTTGTGGTAGCCTCTATCCAGTCTCCATTCACGTGCGTCTGTCATAATGAGAGGCAGAAGTTAAATCTTGGGTGAAACACTGCAATAAACCTGAATGCAACTCCAGTCAGCTTAAATGCACTGTGAGCGTACCGTAGCTATGATACTGCCTTTCAAGCTCAAATATCTGCTTGAGAGTGAAGTGCTGAAATTTTGGCCTATGTTTCCCTAAAGAGGTTCGCTCATCCTATGTTATGAGGAGCAGCGCCCACAGGGGACCCTGTAGGTTACCTGAGCCGTTAAATATGCATTCAGGACGTCTCTCTTTCGTGCCCACTTTGCTTCCTTTAATATCTTACTCCTACTGATCTCACTTTCATCTGGTTTTCCTCTTCTTTCTTGACTACTGTTCCCATGCGCGTTGATCATGTGTGGGAACACCCTCGTGCGTGGGACGTGCTTTTCGTCATACTATATATACCTTCTTTCTTCCTCTGTGATATCGCCTTTGCTGTGGAAACGGAGTCTTACACTTCTGAATATAATAACAATGCTAGTAGTCTCCTAAGCGGACACGAAATACATAGGTAAATAGGACTACCGGTGCAAACGACCGGCTGCATCAAGCGGCCAATGCAACTGGGCCGGAATCCAACGCTCTGTATTGTACTCAAATTAGTTTTTTTTCCGATGAGCGTTCTGTTTATATGTATATATATATATATATAGCCCCAATCGCCATCACTAAGTTACTTATAATCCAAGTATAAAACTTTCAAAATTAAGTCGCTGCCAAGTTGCGTTAAACTGTTTCGTACCTGTTGAAAGCTTTTATAAGGTAAGGAAGACCAGTTTATATTTATACTTACTTGCTAAGTACCTCCGCCAAGGAAGTTATGTTGTCGTCGCGTTTGTCTGTCTGTTTGGCTGTCTGTCTGTTACAAAGATAACTCAAAAAGTTCTCAACCGATTTAGACGAAATTCATAGGCATTGTTACGTATGTTAGGAGGAACAAATGATTAACTTTTGGTGAAGATCCGTCCATCTGTTTGTTTGTCTGCCTCATTTTTCTAAATGCTATAACTCAAAAAGTTATGGATGGTTTTTTATGGAATAACATGAGTTGTTAGGTATACAACAAAGAGTAAATGACTAAATTTTGGTAATGATCCGTTTGTTTGTTTGTTCGTTCGTTTGTTATGTTTTTAATTTTATGCTTGTTAGCACAATAACCCGAAAAATAATGAATATGATAGATCTTAATGAAATTTATAGTGGTTGTTAGTAATGTTGAAAGACATAGGCTTAAATGATTAAATTTTGGTGCAGATCGGTTTGTTCGTTTGTATGTTTGACTCGTGTTTGTCGTAACGTTTGTTAGCAGTATAACTCAAAAATTTATGTACGGATCTTCAAGAAAATTGCACAAGCTGTTATTATCATCAAAAGACACAAATGATTATATATTGAAGTTTATACAAAGAAAATTATGGTTTCAGAGCCAATTTGAATTTTTTGCTACCGTTGCCTCGCTTGGTGGAGGTATGCGCTCTCAGAGTGCTCTAGTTTTCGAGAATGTTGCTCTAACTGCCAACGGGTGGCGCCAGGATCGCTTCTATTTCACCAAATTATTCAGAGTTCAAAGTAGGAAGTTTCTGCTTACCGTATACTGTAGTGACCATAAATATTATGTAGCTATTTGCTAATTTATGTTCGTCATGACACGCAGGTGAGAAGCTTATCTCTATGCGACCGGGCCCTGCAACGAGTGTGGCAGTGCTGTCTTTTAAGTACTTGATGGCGTATTTGTGCTCCTATTGTGTTCCCAATAAATTGATTATTTATATTATTATCATTAGCCGAGAAAGTGGGCTTATTAGCCGACACGCAAACACATATATACTACCCTAATGTTAACTTCTCTACGTAAGATCAACCGGTTCCCTATCAAAAATCAGAGCCGCCGCAGCAGCTGAAACCACAATTCAGTTTCTGGGTGGCGCCGCGGTGGCCCTAAATTTTAGGGGCCGATTTAGGTGTAGGTTAGAGTTACCAAAACCGCCAGTCTTGATGTGGATGGATGAGTGGAATCGACTATTACTATCATCATAATTGTCCTGTACAGATGGAATTTCACCACCGCTAATGCCGAAGATGATGTACTCCCAGCACTAGCATCTATCTCAACTAGCACCGTCGATTGGGCCGGCTGCTCCCTATGACCTCACCCAATGCTAGCGCTCCCACAGTCTCTCCCCTCCTGGGTGCGCTGCTCCCCCACCCCCACTCCTCTACCATTTCTCTGCCTGTTCGATGTTCTCACCGCTTATCCCCTCCCCATGGTTCCGTCCTCCCTCTTCCCCACGCTCGTCCTCAATGGGCGTGGGGCTCAGCTTCCCCCTCACCGTCCCCAATGCGCCCGCTCTCTCTGCTGCCCTCCCCTAGTGAGGGCCTGGGCCACGCGTCCCCATCATCCCCACGCCCCCAGTGCTAAAAATAGCACCGGGCTCTGATGAGCGGGCCGTCGCTCTGCCCAGCCACCTCTAGTGGGGAGGTGGGGAGGCGCTGGCAAGATTTGGGCAGCGGTTTTGGGTGGTGGGGAGGCACTGGCGAGATTGGGGAGAGGTGTTGGAAGGTGGGGAGGCACGGCGAAATTGGGGAGAGACGTGTTGGAAGGTGGGGAGGCACTGGCGAGATTGGGAAGAGGTGTCGGAAGGTGGGGAGGCACTGGTGAGATTGGGGAGAGAGGTGTTAGAAGGTGGGGAGGCACTGGCGAGATTTGGGGAGAGGTGTTGGAAGGTGGGGAGGCACTGGCGAGATTTGGGGAGAGGTGTTAGAAGGTGGGGAGGCACTGGCGAGATTTGGGGAGAGGTGTTGGAAGGTGGGGAGGCACTGGCGAGATTTGGGTAGGGGTGTTAGGAGATGTGTAGGAAGGAACTGGAACGATTTGGGTAGTGGTGTTGGAAAAACGGAAGAAAGGAAATGAAAATTTCGGGGTGAGATGTTAGATCGTAGCCAAGATACATAATATGCAGCAATGACTGTAAATTTGTAAATAACTGAAAATATACTGCATTTACCTGTGACATAGAAAGAACGGTGCTCAACTTTTTTCGTTTTTTTTTTTACGGATTACTAAGCTGTCAGATGCACCGTACATGATCTATAGCGGAACCACCCTCATTAGTGTCGTCGTGAGAACCCTGTAGTAAAGCAGAGTGTTGATTTATATGTTTTGTATTCCCGTTGTTGTTGAAGATTAGATATAGCGGATTTTCGACCCTCGAATTTACGAGCTCAAATTTTGTTTGAATGGGCGCCATACACAAACTTGACAATGCAAAGCAGTCGTCAATTTTGATGCGCATAGACACCTAATGTAGCTAATTGATGTTTCAAGCGATAGTGACAGATGGAACATTCTACCCAGAGGCTTGGTGCTCTACGATTCTGACGTAATGGCAATAGCTCATAGAGGGCCGGGGTGTAAGTTCCGGATGCACTATGGGAATGGGCCTGTTGGGTGTTGGACCGTATATTGCCAACTATCTAATCCAATGCGATACTGATGTTCCTCTTCCTGGGCTCTATCTTTTTACATTGTGTTTTTTCTCTTTATTTACTTTTTTCTAATATCTATGAAATAAGATTGGCGAGCACATGTGAATTTTGAACTGTCCTTACAGTGGTCACTTGAGCGTATGAATTTCGAGCCGTCACTTGAGCCGTATGAATTTTGAACTGCCCTTGCAGTGGTCACTTGAGCCGTATGAATTTCGAGCCGTCACTTGAGCCGTATGAATTTTGAACTGCCCTTGCAGTGGTCACTTGAGCCGTATGAATTTCGAGCCGTCACTTGAGCCGTATGAATTTCGAGCCGTCACTTGAGCCGTATGAATTTTGAACTGCCCTTAATTGCAGTGGTCACTTGAGCGTATGAATTTCGAAGTTACTGATGCGACTGTACGGAGTCGAGCACTTTGCTGCAGATTTTAGACTTCATTAAACTCCCGCGAAAGAAAACTCCGATCATTTTGTTTCCACTCTCTCCAAATTTTTTTTAAGATATTGGATAGAAAAAGTTGGAATTTCAATGCTCGGAACCGAGTGGTAATTGGAAGCAGTTCGACTGAGATTCAGTTGTGTATCATATATACTCCTGAAACACGAAGTATGTATTAGCTACAGCTTTCTTTAAACTGTTTTTTTATAATTATCATCCTCGAACGAAGCGAAAGAGGTGATCATGTTTTCGTTCTCTATCCGTCTCTATTTGTTTTTATGAATACGGTTATTTATATGGTACTAGTGTCCCGAGCCGTCATATTATGACGGCTGTAAGTTAGCCCGCTGTCTCCTGTGCTTGTTTCTGTTCAGAAGACTTCTTAAATGAAAATTCAGCATCCTGCCTAAAAAATTGGATATATATTATGAGGCGCAGTGAAGTGACATCACCCGTAGCACCGTTGAAAAATGAACATGTCCAGACACGTTCATGCAGGCAGGCTCAGGTCTCTCAGCTGGAGCGCTCAAGTGCGACCTCCGTATCCAAGATACCGTCTTCGGGCACCTGAATTTTCTCCTATCTTATTCCCATAGAGGGTGACAGGAAAGATATAAATATAGTTATAAATAAATCAATCAATAAAAAACGACGTGAATTATTATATAGTACTGATGTATTGCTTTTAAAAGCTACCCGAAGAAATTGAGCTATCATCACAATCTCTCATCGCAGTCAGCTAGATTGATCTAGATAATATGATAAATGCCGGAACCGCTTAACTGCTGACTCAGCACTTCCAGCCCCTCCCCCTCATCACTGGTGATAGTCTTACGCCACGAGGCTGTTCCAGTTTTAATTTTACAAGCAGAAACTATCTCTGTCGACAGGGCTGCCCTGGAAATGACTAGCGTATGTGTTCTTTCACCGAACTTGACAGGAAACTCAAGCTGCAGTTGGTACAGCGCATCCTCCTTGCGTATAGCAGAATCGTGCCTACGGAGCATGGACACTGCAGAGATGCCAATCCATGTTCCTCGCGGGCCGCACTAGCGCCAACAATAACATGCATTTGGTAACAGTTCTGTGTCTCACTCGACAGGACCTGGTCACGAAGATGCTGCACGTTGACCCGAAGCAGCGCCTCACCGCCGGCCAGGTGTTGGGGCACCAGTGGCTGGTAATGCGCGGAGAGCTACCCTCTCTCAAGCTCCACCTTCAGGAGGCCGCCTTGGTCAAGGGAGGCATATCGGCTACGTACAAGTACGTCAGGTTATTATTACGTGATTAGTTTAACCACCGGATCCGCCAGGGCGATCCGTACAGTGATGCTAACATAAAAGTACGTCAGAAGCTAACCTATAACTCACCTAGTGTTGGTATTACTAAAGGCTGGCACACAAGATGGTCAGATCAGTAAGTTTCCTCAGTTAATCGTCCTTTTCTTTGTTGAGCCCTCCTGAACTCAACTGCCTGTCTTTCTAAAAGGTTTACCTTAATAGCCATTAGCTATAGGCCGGCGGGACGTTGGTCTTTCGTGCCCACTTTGCTTCCTTCTCATTTGATACTCCTACTGATCTTGCTTGCTACTGTTCTTCCTCTTCTTTCCCGACTTGCTGTTCTCATGCGCGTTGATCTTGTGTGGGAACACCTTCGTGCATGGGTTCCCAGTTTCTATCGACGTACTAAAATGTCTCTTGTTCTATCCTCTGTCACGTCGTGTTGCTGCAGGAACGTATTCTTATACCTTGGACTATAACTATAGCTACCAAAATGGTTAGCTAGCTATCAAGTCAGTTACTGTCACTAGTGAAGACGCAGAAACTCAGACTAGCGCTTTAGTGCTGTGTAAATGGGCAAAAGAACGCGGTCGAACAGGCAGCTGAGAAAGCTCCTGCACTTGACTCGATCCATCTCGTGTGAACCCGCCTTAAGGATGTTTCTTGGTGTTTAGTCAAATTTGACTCCGAGCTGTTGAGCCATTGTTATTCAAGGTTTGTTTGAAGGGAGACGAAATTTCATGCTGGTGACGTTATCTCCCCAAAGATTGCATTCTGTCTATCAAGAATGGACAACACGAAAAGTTAATATACATATAATCCATGAAGAGAACAAAGAGAAAATTCAATTTTGTCTTATTGTTGATCGCTACAGTGAGCTTCAGAAAAGTGAACGTGTGTGTTAGTCCTGTGTATGAATAGGAAGGTTGAGGACCAAAAAAGGGTTATACTTTGTACTAAATGCAGTTCTGAGAACTACCTTTATGTGGTACATTGGGTTTCCCTAATGTTTCTTTATAGTTTGTGAGAGAGACTTTATTGAACAGCTAAGCGATATTTCTCAGTACACACATCCAGTGGCTGGAAGCAATCACTTTGAAGTACTAAATTTTAGTTATTTCTGGAACAATTCCTAGTGATAAAGTTGTAAGTCCTGTGTATTTATTCCAAGTTGTGATATCACCATTTTTTAAATATCCACCAAATTGATTCATATGCACTATGGATGTATGAAAATAATTTCATGATAAATAGTTTAAATTAATTAAAATTCCGCATTAAAGAAATATATATGTTTGAAGTTAAATTTGGAGATTGAACGCTTTCGAAGCCGTTGAACTAATCTGACGGTCTGTTTACCAGCTCAGGCGACGTCAGCTTGTCGTTAACATCTATTTATTAATAATAATTTCGAAATAAAGCTTGTTACTGCTACTGCATGAGGTATGCATAATGGGTTTTGTTGCAAAAATTTTGCCTCAAACCTTCAGGCTTGCTGTTGTGCCGTCAAGAGTTTGCGAAAGCAAAATTTCCCTCCTGCAAGTTAAATGCTTCAAAGTCAAGTAGCACCAAGAAACATACTTCTGTCAAAAGAATTCATCGGAATGCTCAGTGCTATCCTGGACAGCGGTTAGTTGAACCACCAAGATTGAAATTTGGCTGCAATAAAAAATGAAAATGTTTGGCCTCTGCTCAGCGTCGAGTTTCTACTGCTACGAAGAAATTCGGGTAAAAATTATGTGAAGGAACTTATACATGACAGGACTTTAAGCTCGATCAACGATACATCCTTTCATCTACCGCGCTCAAAAGATTGGATCATATCAGATAGTGCCGAACTGCTCTTCGAAGCGAAACGCGCTTCGGAAATTGCAGTATTTCGACTTTCGACCGTACGTTTCAGTCACATATTTTTCATCGTAATGCACGTCGCAAATTTCATGGCGTCTCATCTTGTTATTGTCTGTAGATGAATTTTCTCCTATCTATATCCTTAAGAGTGGGCCAGATAAAAGGACCAACCAAGCAATACCCAACTAACAACTGTGTAATAATAATAATAATAATATATATATATATATAGAGGGGATTAAGCCTAAATTCAATGCGTAAATTGCATCACGAATGATGTTGACATGACTAGAGCAGAAATCCCCTCAGGGGGCATAGGATGGGTCATAGGCCATAGAGTTGTATGGGGCTCGTGTAGGTTACCCTTAGCTAGGCCTTCGGGACGTCTGTCTTTCGTGCCCACTTTGCTTCCTTCCCGATTTCATACTCGTTCTTGCTCATGTTTTATTCTGTTCTTCCTCTTCTTTCCCGACTTGCTGTTCCCATGCGCGTTGATCCTGTGTGGTTACACACTTGTGCATGGGTTCCCCGTTTCTATCGACATACTATATGTCACTTGCTCTTTCTTCTGTGATATCGTTCTGCTAGGAAAGGTCAGGCTTAAACTTCTGACTATAACTAAGTACCTAACTAGGGCAGAAACAAATGACTAAGTGCAGCTATAGCATCGATGTACCAGTTACCTTATCTACTGCAATGCAGTGAAGGTCCTGTTCGTAACGCGTCAGTATCGAGACGAAGACCACATAGTCATCAATTAGAGACGGGAGCAGAGACTTCGGGGAGATTTGGAACTGCATTTTGCCTAATTTAAGACCAATTAAATGAAATAGTTGTGATGAACGTTGTACAGAAACCCTTATCACTGAAGTAAAAAATAAAAATTTGCCATGATACCACCGCTTTAAATACAGTACATGTATCCCAAGTTTCTTAGCATTTACCAACTCCCCCCTCCAAAAAAAAGCACGGCGTCTTTTGAAAAGTTACCAAAGGTTTAGGTTGGAAATCTTTGTTTATACCCATTGTACATTTGTTACAGTAATAACGGTGCAACTAGTTGTATCACGAAATCATAAAATCTTACGGAATTCGTGTTATTACCGGTTCACTTCCGCGACTTACTTAGACTGGTTTAGGGTTGGTAAAACGAGCAAGGTTCATTTCAATGTTGGAAGCAGCAAGTGGAGGGAGTGGCTATTTTCGCAATGTTACTGTAACAGATATACTATGTGCAAATTTTTGTAACAGGTTTTTTTTTAGGTTTTATGTATACTTTGACTATTGATTTTTCTATTTTGGTTTTATACTTGACCTTCAGGACATTCTTCTCCCGTACCCACTTTGCTTTCTTTCATTTTCATTTCTCCTGATGATACTTTCCTCTGTTCTTACTCTTCTTTCCCGACTTTCTGTTCCCATGCGCGTTGATCCTGTGTGGGAACACCCTATGCCTGAGTCCCACGTACGTTTCTCATCTTATAGTAGCTATATGATTCATCATATTTCTTTCTTACAACAGCTAGTTTGTGCCGGATTAGGGAGCCTAAAAGTAACTCACATGACAAGTATAATATAATAATTTAGAGCTGCCCTCTGAGAGCGCAAATCACCGCCAAACAAAGTAATGCCTAACAGGCAGACAAATGGATTGACAAATCATCACCAAAATGTAGTCATTTGTTCCTTGAGATATTCCTAACAGTTTCTGTACATTTTATGAAGATCAGTCCATGATTGTTTGAGTTATGCTGCTCACAGAGCGACAAGCAAGCAGACGACCGTCGGCGAAAACATAACGTACTTGTTGGAGATATTAATGCACCTTGCTGGGTCTCCCTCTATCACGCTCTTTCCTCATCTCTTGCAGGGCCCTGAACAACTACCCCCGTGCACCTCACCTGGGGCCCGTGGAGGCGTCTGCGCTGGCCATGCGTCGACGGAGGCAGCAGCAGCCACTTGGGATCAACCGCCCCAAATCTTCCACCGAAGTCTGACAGTTGGTGCGGGCACTCAACTTTCCGCTACTGACCTCCCCTTCCTCCGGAGCTCTTCGCCATGACCAGTACTTTCAGTTCGGTGACCATCCCAACCAGCAGAGTCATCCTCTTGCTCAAGATAGTCAATGCTCCAGCTTGCGAAATCATCCTAATCATCCTCATCATCAGTGTGACCAATCTGCCCTCCAGCACTCTCGTACCCAGCAAACTAAGCCGCATGACCAATCCTCGAATAATAATGACCACTATGGCACTCCTGATCATAGTTCTAGTCTCCAAAGCGAGGCGCCTAGCCGTCGTGACCATCCAAAATCCACCCATGAGAAAAATGCGCTCAGTGCTGCCGGTCTTCAGTCTACAAACGAACGTTCCCGTGAGTTTAACGATCCAAGTCACTTGTTGTCTAGAAGTAACCAAAGTAAAGCAGACGCCCTCCAGGAGTTGCGACTTCCGCCAGCAGCTCGATCTCACTTGGACCTCAACTCTTATGCTCTGAGCGCTTCCGCAGCCCCCCGGCCTTGTGATAGACACTACGGTGATAGAAGAGGACCTCTCGCTGCCGGTGCCTGTGGTGGAGAACAAAGTCATCTGACGCCACCAACCAAAGCTAGCGTTGCATTTGAGCATTCTAGTGATAGTAGTACCAGTAGTGTTAGTGCTAGTGTAGTGAGTGGTAACCCAAGCGTAGGTGCCTCCGTTGTAGGAGTACCTATTAGTGACGGTGGTAGTGCCACGCCTGACATCCTTATGGAAGCTTCGCCAAGGCCTATGCAATTTGCCCAAGGTTTCTCTTCACTAGCTGGAGGCGAGCTTACCAAGTCAACTTTTAGTTACGATTTTGTTAACAGCTTTTGGGATGCAAGAGATGGGTCATTGAGTGCATCAGATAGTCTTGCTAACCAAAATGCGCACCATTCAAGAAACAACGAGCAGCCATCTTTACAAGTGTTGCCCCTGGTTCTAGAGTCATTGAATCGCTCGCATCTTACCGTTCCCGATCCTCCCCCCAGGCCAGATTCCAATTCTTCAGCCATGTCCGTAAGCTTCATATTCCCGGACCCTGGTGACCAAGAGCTCGAATCCCAAACCGAAAAGAGTTCACTTACTGCTGAGAGCGAGACAGCTTGTGGCGCCACAGATTTCGTCGAGTTCAACAATAGAAAGTTGTCGGTATCGGAATTATCCGAAGGATTGACAAATGGCGGAAGAAATAAATATCTTGATCGAGGCTTCAACATTTCTTTTGCCGGTATTGGACGGAGTGGCCTCCCAGCAAAGTATCCGGAGCAGAATGTTGAACGGGAATTGAGCGATTCTCATAATACCAGCGGCCACATCAGTTCTGAGATCGTATGTGCCAAATCAGAGATGAAATACGAGCGAAAATCCGCCACTGCAACTTTTGAAACTAGCGCGAGCGACTCAAAAACTTGCTTCGACGCCGCAGAGAATTCCCTCGAAGTTGTCGCCAGCAATCAAGAGAGCGATAGCCTGATGGGCTCCAGTGATAAGTCTCGTCTGATTGCGAACGTCAGCAAGCTGCCTAAGAGGGATAAGGACTCGAAGTCCAAACTGGACGCTCTACTCTCCAAGTTCTTTCCTAAAAGCAAAAATAGCAAGAAAAAGCATCTGAATACGCGAGGTGTTCCGCAAGTGTCTTCCTCCCCGTTTCTGCCTCTCCCCACCAGCTTCCCTTCCCTTCCCATCTTCTCGTCCCAGGCGGGGACTCCGTCTCCCCCTTCCACCGCGTCCCACTCGTCCAAATCCTCCCTACCCTCCAACCCACACTCCTCCGATTCCGTCGTTCGCTACATCAACAACAATAACAACGACAACATAATCAAAATTACCGTTTCTGAATCCTCCAGCTCTACCCGCAGTGCCAACGTCAACTGTGCCACATCTCCGTCTGGCTCGAATATTAACATTGATTGCAAAACCTCGAACAACAATAAGAATGGCAACTGCGACTCGAACAGATTGCTGCCGCTGTCTCGATCTGCGTCGTCTAAAAACAGGAAAACTTCACTCGCCAAACACCGCAGACGTAGGCGACGTAATACCTCGAGCATCTCATAAAATGTTGACGACTGAATGCGCGACGCATGCGTCGAGCTAAAAACAAATAACATTGACAATCGCCTCTTAAATCAACATTGGATGCTTGTAATACAATATGTCTCGTATTGCTGGATCTGCTAGGTGGAAACTTATGCCATTTAGACACTGAAATGATAACGCTACACGCCTAACCCTACAATATCAGACACAAGTGGTGCAACGCGTCTCGTATTTTAGGCGCTTGAAATTGAAAACTTACGCCATGTAATTTCTGAAAAAAGGTTCACGTAATTCCGCCAACGCAAGTGTAAGATGTCCAACATTTAGTGTGTGGCCGAGCATTGGCGTAGTGGCTCAATGCTGTCGGTGTCGCTGCACTCCGTGTATGTGTTGGAGTACTGCCACAGTTTCTGAGGCCTTCAAGTCGTAGGAAACTGCATCCAGAAATTTCACGATGGGCAGTTTTACTGCCGTGGCCATCATAGATCCTGGCTACTGTCAGGAATTGGAGTATTGTGAGATACGTACTACACCTCGCCGGTATCCCGTGCAGTCCTTCGCTGCATCTAGTCAGGAATATCTTGAAATTTCTGGCCACTGGCGATACGTCGCCTCCCTCTCATGGTAAAGCCTTCCTATTATTGCCACTGTCGATAACTGTGTCAGTTCTTTTAGCATTACTTTCATAAGTGTATAGTGTCAACCTCCTATGTGTATTTTCATTACTTTTGTATCTCGTAATTACTTTCAGGAATCGTAAATTTCGTATTATTCTGCTGCTGGCTGGCGCGGCCCTCGAAACATGCGAGCAACTAGGTACGGCGAGTACTTTCGAAACTCGTTTGTATATGTCACAGTTTTCACTTTCAGCGAGTGCTTTCACAATCCAAATTCTTCCTCTTACTCTATTTCTGTGTCTGGAATAATATAATCGTACTTGCTTGTTGTTTTCGTGTCTGACGTATTTGGAAAATCATTTCTGTCTCCTCTTTGTTTCCATGTCTTGACTAACATTCTCGTATTTGTGTTACTGTTAGGCGTGTTTGGGAGAAAAGTGACTCCATTTTCTTGCTGTTTTCTTGTCTCAACTTACATGCTCGTAACGGTGCGTGCGGCTGGCGTTGTTTGGAAAATCTCTTCTGTCCCCTCACTGTTTTCATGTCTCGACTACCTTACTTGTATTGGTGTTGGTGTCTTGCGTATTTTCAAAATATCTCTTCTGTCCCCTCACTGTTTTCATGTCTCGACTGTGACTAACATATTCGTAACGTATTAGTGACTGGCGTATTTTGAAAAAAATTCCTCTGTGTCCTCACTGTCTCGATTAACTTGCTTGTTATGGTGTTGGTGACTGGTGAATTTTGGAAAAATCTCTTCTGTCCCCTCACTGTTTTCATGTCTCGATTAACTTGTTTGTAATGGTGTAGGTGTCTGGCGAATTTTGGAAAAAATCTCTTCTGTCCCCTCACTGTTTTCATGTCTCGATTAACTTGTTTGTAATGGTGTTGGTGACTGGTGAATTTTGGAAAAATCTCTTCTGTCCCCTCACTGTTTTCATGTCTCGATTAACTTGCTCGTAATGTTGTTAGTGTCTAGATTATTCGGGAAAAAATTGTCTCTGTGTTTTCGCGGCTTTCATGTCTCGACAAACATGCTGGCTCTCTCCCACGTCTTCTCGCTATTGTGTCTCGGATATTCTATTGTTACTACTCTCTGTTGGATGGAACTGCCGAGGCAGTGAACTGCTTCGCTTTTGAACTGTCTTTTCTTCTGTGAATATCGCTTTCTCTGCGTGTGCTGCCACACCTCTTATGGTGGTGGTGATGACGTCATAAACTGGTGTGGTAATGATTGTAAACTCCGGAATTATTATAGCTCGCAGCAGCGAGGGTATGTAGGCAGCAGTATCGTTTGTGCGTGTGTCCGTTATGTCTGTTTGGTGCTCAGCCAAGGTTGTGTCTAGGGGGCCTTGGCTCAGTGTCTATCGTGCTCTTGTGGAGTGTGGTTGTGCTGTGTTGCGGGCTGTAGCTTCCCATTAGAAGTCTTTAGTTTCTTAATTCACGACAATCCTTATTGACATTTCAGCGATTTGAGTGCTCAGTTCGTATGATAATTGAAGGACTAATTGAACAAGTCCGGTAACTGTCACCTTATTAACGGGTTCGTGAAATTTGCAAGGTTACCGCACTTATCACATTAGCCCTATAGTTATATACCTAGTGTTTTACGATGAGTTAGTAGGATTCTTATGCAATAATCATGGGTATGAACAATTTTTTTGTTGATACGCAAAAACTGTTTGAATGTTTTTGTTAAGTATATAGTTCGTCACGGGTTCATTAGTAATTTAAGCTATTGTCCTGTTCGAATTTTTCCTTGTTGACATTTCTAAAAAGTAAAACTACAAGCACCTTAATACACAGTCCGTGATTCCGAGAATAGGTAAGATGTGTACCTATCATATACAATAGGGATCGCTGTCAAAGTGTTGGGGGTTTTTATTGGCCACCTTAACCGTAATTTGGTTCAAGATTATCCACGTTTGCATTCGATTGAACTGATCATGAGAGGATTGAATTGACAGAATTTGGATTTGTTTTATGCACATTTTTATCTGCTGGAGAGCGGATTCCATGCGCCCAACTGTTAGTGAGCTAATATTAAGCCTGTTGGATCTATCACTTACCGTACCAAGCTAGCTCTTATGGTAAAGTAACGTAACTTGATCGCTGACCGCAAATAGAGAACCCACATGCATTGGTCCGTGCTGCAGATAGTGTATGTCCCTTCTAAGGCGTGGAGGGATAAGTGCACGGCTGTAGTCAACCACAGATTGGCTGAGCTATGGCGATCTTGACGAAAGACTTAAATGATAACTGTGCCCTCCCCCGCCGTAAAGACAGCGCCCCCAATAGATTGGGAGTGACAGGCATGCTGACCACGCCCTGCCAAGCAGTAAGACTTCCTCCCTGGCTCCGTCACAGCGAGCAAGGCAGCGTCTCGAACCATTGAGCTGCTGGAGATGAATATGAAGTCAACTTGCGCATCGAATAGGGTGAAGGGACCGCGCTCTGCAGTAATCTCAAACGGGATTACGATTCAAAGTTGCCAATGGGAGACGCCTCATTTCTCAAGCTCGATCTCATGCTAACTGGTATCTTTTCGGTGTTTTATGCACTACTAACATAATTTTAATACATTTCTTTTTATAAACTAACTCTGTACGGCCAACCCTCCTTCAAAGAAGAGATTACAAACAGTGCTATTTCCATGAAAAGCCGAAATGTTAGTTGGGCTTTATACGATTGATTATTCTGTCATGGGCACATTTGAGTTTATTTCATAGTAATCGCAACATACTTTATTGACGGCGCACTTGCAATATTCCCACTGGAAGTTTTCTCTCCTTAACCCTATTTTGACTTAGGCCTTACTCACCCAGGGTCTGTCTGTACTAGCAGTTGATGATCCCAAGTTCATGCCTAGTAGGTAGGTATGCAGTTCTTCTGTTAAATTTCCATTCGCAGCTGTGGATCTTATTATCTACATTGCTTGAATTTGATACTTTTGCGTTTTTCCTTATATAGCATATTTTACCTATAGTTTCATAGGTACCTAGTGCATTTATTCCTGCAGTCCTTTTGCTCTTGCGAGAAAGTTTGTCGTAATTTTCCTCAGTTGCGTACTTCACTTTGTATGTGCGCCTGTGCGTAGTCTACAAACTGTTGATGTTTGGTTGTTGCGCTTGTTGTTGTATAATTTAGGAAACCTCATAATATTCACTAATTGAGATTGTTTTTTGCTTTCTTCCGAGAGGTGTTCACCATTTCACATTTATTCTGCTCCTGAGAACATTGAAAGATACTTAATTTACTGCCAGTATATCCTTAGTTAACGCAGTGCTTCCCGTGCCTAATAAAGATGCCAGGTGCTGTAGGAGGTTCTGTAAAAAAGATACCAGGTGCTGTAGGAGGTTCAGTAAAAAAGATGCCATGTGCTGTAGGAGGTTTAGTGAAAAAAGATGCCAGGTGCTGTAGGAGGTTCAGTAAACACGTCTGCGACTCGCACAGCGCAATTGATGTAATCGAATCTGATTACCTTTTACATGCCCGGTACTTCAATCGCCGACCCTCAGAATCGACTATCTGGTGGTAATTTTTAAGTGAAAGTCAAAGCTAAGCGGATTTGCTTATCTCGATCTAACTGTATTAATCCAAGAAGTATTTTATACCCAAATTATAGCGGTGCAACAAATCAAATGTATTTTTTCATGTGCGGGAAAGTTTATGCACGATAAATAATGAGTGTAGTCTTGCCACAATTTTTTCTTTGTTAAGTGGTAGTTACCTCCCGTCTCCTGGATACGCGTATGGCCAACTTTTTTCACCTCTGTTCCATATGGCGGTGTGTGATTTCGGGGAGACTGAGATTGAAACGTAGAATACCTGACCTTAGCTAGGTCTTCGGGATGTCTTTCCTGTCTTGCTATCTTTACTTCCTTCGTTTTTCATTCAACTAGGCCTACTGATAATCTTTTTCATGCTCTTTCTCGTCTTTTCTAATTTATTACTAGCATGTATGGGTTCTTCGTTTCTTGACATTCTACATGTTCGTCCGATCTGCACCTCTCTTTAAATCGCAGGTCATGGGGGTAGGAG
Organism: Parhyale hawaiensis; assembly: GCA_001587735.2. Classification (NCBI taxonomy): domain Eukaryota; kingdom Metazoa; phylum Arthropoda; class Malacostraca; order Amphipoda; family Hyalidae; genus Parhyale; species Parhyale hawaiensis. The sequence continues at coordinate 8,684,505 of LQNS02276769.1, forward strand.
GGGGATTAATGTTAAGACTATGATGATGATAATAGTAATAATGATAATAATATAAATACGTAAAAGTTGACTCAAGGATACGTTTCACAAGGGATTGGTGCTGATCGTGGAGGAAGACCTTGTACAAGATGATACTTCTCGGTGTATTGGTTATTTTTTATTTTTTTTTTTATATCCTTATGTCCCATGCCATCTGGCCGACTAGAATGCAGTACGGTAGACGTCGAACAATGCGGCGTGTTGTGTGTATAATATCTCTCATAACGTGTAGTTAAGAATAATTATTAAAATAATAATAGTGAAAGTTTTAACAATTATTTGTTGAGGTTATGTAGTGTAGCGTACGTATGTCAGCCTTATTGAGTTTCATTGTTACTGTGTACACCTCATTATGATTATAATAATGGTGTGCATACCACAAAGTAATTGTATTAATGATCTTGTGCACACCTCATTAAAGTTGTAATTATAATGATGTTGTTTTGAACACCACAACATTATTTTATTAACGTTGTTGTGTACACCTCAACATATTGTGTATTAGTAATGATGTTCTTATGGTGTTGGTACAGTTGCTGGAAACGATGCGGCCTAACCTATGTGGTGCTATAGTGTACCTACCTGTTGTTTATGTACGCCAGTTTTTCCGTGTATATATACATTCTTTGCAGGCACTCTAACTTGCTCTTCTGTTGCGGAGACTTTACGTGTTCACAAAGCTGTACTGTGTTCAGAGCGTACGTACGCGCGTATCGTTGAGTCAGTGATGTGTTCACTCTGTACTGGTGTGTTGACACATCGTCTGATGTGTTCACTCTGTACTGGTGTGTTCACTCTGTAATGGTGTGTTCACTCTGTACTGGTGTGTTCACACATCGTCTGCGCACGCGTTTTTGCAACAATTCCGTCTTGCTTCCCTTTGCTCTGCGTGTAAAGATAATAATTGTCCTTGGAAATCCCAGGAGATATTCTGTTATGTTATTCTAAGTGTATTTTTCATTTTTAAGTTAGCTATCAAATAGCTGGTAATATTTATTTTCTTGGAATTTTCTCGATTTTTCTTCATCCAACTTAAGATGTTTTGCTCTCTGCTTGGGTAGAGATTGTCTTAATCCAAGCTGGTACAGTTGCCACCGCTGCCACTGTGGTCAAACCTCCTTTTGCGCTCCTACGTCTCTACCGAATAACGGCCCTAAAATCTCCGTTTTTCTAACGGTTCAAACGCTTAGCAACATTAGCGTAATGCAGCTTGCTGCTAACTGCAGTTGAAATAACCAGCTAGGTCTATGTTTGTAGTTTTTCTGCCAATGATTGAGTGTATAATGGGTAGGACTGTGACAATTTGCTCTTATAGACACAGAAATTGATGGCACCTAACTCCAAAACAACAAATTGCATTTAAATATAGGCTCCTACAGTGAACTGCTTCTGCAGGTTGTGTTACCGGCATATCTTGACCTTTGAGCTTTTTGTCGTTGTTTTGGAGTTATCACCGACTTCTATTGTTTATAAGAGCATATTGTCACAGTCCTGATAATGGGTATTACTGGCGCAGTTCATGACGTAATAGTGACGCAATTTATTACATTTTGGTGCCACAACTTATTGCTTATTAGCAACGCGATTTATGATGTATTAGTGACGCAATTTATGACGTATTAGTGACGCAATTTATGAGGTATTAGTGACGTAATTTATGACGCATTAGTGACGTAATTTATGACGCAATTGATGTGTCGCAGGAACTGTGGTTAGCTGCGGAGTTTCGACGTCGTAAGATGATCCATGCAACTGTCGGAGCTGTGCTGTTACTTTGTTAACGTAGCATTGGTGAACTATCTGGCAAATCATGATGATAGTAACGTATATATACTAAGAAATTGTCTAGATGTGTAGCTACGTGTAAAGTGTGTTACTGATCTACTGTGACATTTTTATATGTAAATTGAGTTTTTTTTTTTTGAATTAGAGGGTTAAATCAGGGTTTTCGTTTTTCGAATTTAATTCGTTAAATAGGCTATTCTGCCTATGAGAATTTCTGGTAACGATCGTATTATGCGAATTGTTATTTATTTTGATTTTGTAAGTGGTATGCCTCGGGCTTTTTAAGAACGAGTGCGTCCTTATTTTTTAAAGAAAATTTTCAGTTCCAAGTGACAAATTTCAATTGCAGCTTCATTCACGATTTAAATTTTCGATTTGACTATTTATTTGAATTTTCGGCTCTACTATTATTTCAAGTTTTCGGTGTTAGTAACTTTTGAATCTTTAATTCTAGCAACAATGTAAATTTTCGATTTGATAAACATTTCAGTTTTTGATTGAAGTAACAAGCGCATTTTCAGTTCCTAAAGCAGTGCAAATTTTCCATTTGAGTAACAGTTCCTTTGAGTAGAGTGAGGGAGCCACGATCATAGTTGCGCTTCTATAGTGTAATAAATTCTCTCGTTTTTTAGATGCTGTATGTACAATTACTTCCATGGCATCACTTTCACTCATTCACTAGCATTTGTCAACGATGTAGCTCATATTTGGACCCAGGCTTTCTCATGAGGAATGATTGAACTGTATTTTTTCATCGCAAGGATCAGGGACACTGCAGTACGTTTAGAGATTCTCCAATTTAAAAAGCTTTAGCGTTTTGACGCTTGGAAAAGAACGCTTTTGGGGGTAAGATGCAATTACCTGTCAGAGCGCGACAAGTAGCTATGCTATTATAACGCCTTAATCCTTTACGTCCTAATCAAACGATAAATCCGTATAGGTGACGCCACCTTGAGTGCACACCCGTACTAGGAAGCCCACATTCACTGGTTCGTGCTGCAGACGAATCCCTCTTTGGCTCAGATGTACGGCTGCAGTCGACCACAAATCAGAGCTATGGCGTCAAATAGACGGAAGACTCTGTCGGCAATTACGCCCATGACTCCAAGGTTAGTGCCCCTCCCACTAGGCTATGATTGACAGAAATGCTAACGCTGCATTCAAAGAGATCGAGATATTCCTCACTAACTCAAGATTAGAACGTCTGACCTGTAGATAATGAAACTGTCTGCTATCGTGACAGCTCGGGAAGGGGTAACGCTGCCCATGGCCATCCAAACAAGTTTCCATTTGTGCCATTTCTACATATATTGATGTTTGATTTAGACGCTGATGTGTTGATATGCGTGGGAACTCGATAGCAGGGGGCCAGCGTGTAGCGTCACTTGAGGTCTGAGTTTGAACTCTCGTGTCACAAATTGCCAGTTCAGGTATTTCAAATCGGCATTTAATTTCACAAAGGATTTAACAGTTTTCTCCACGTTTCTAAAAACACATTTCTCTTCAATACTGATTTTAAAAAGAACAATTCTGGAGTAAAAGTAGGTGCATGCTGTATAAAATGGCCGAAACGTTGTATTTTATATAGCATGCACCTACTTTTACTCCAGAATTGTTCTTTTTAAAATCAGTAATGAAGAGAAGTGTGTTTTTAGAAACGTGGAGAAAACTATTAAATCCTTTGTGAAATTGCCAGTTCAGGTGATCTGTGTACTGCTGTGTTCTAAGTGCCGAGTATAATGTGAATGTATACCGTGTCAAAGGTGTCATGCACGGAGTTAAGTACGTGCCCGTTGTCACGTTCATCGGAGCGACGAATGCCCTCAAGATAATGGCTACTTTTTCGAAACTCGGAGTGCTTTTTTCCCTACTTTTGTTATCGATCTTGGTTCTGCTTTTCCTTTTCTTTGCCGATATGCTGTTTCCATTTCCGTTGAGTGTCTCTCTTTTTCTCTCTGCGTGTGTTCATTATTTTGTGTGACGTACTACATGTCCCTTGCTCTGTCTTCTTTTGGGCTCACCTTTGTCAGGAAGAGAGAGATGCTTCAGCTTTTAATTTGTTTCATCTGCACGCACTGTAATTATCGGTGGGAAACTGCAAGAGTCAGCAAACTATAACAGTTTCTTATCACAACGTATTGTACGTACTTTACACTGAGGATGCCATATATGGAGCCGGCTCGATGGAGAAGCAAATCTCAGTAGCGTTAACTTGTCTCAATCGAACTATGCCTCTCGGTGACGCTTTGAATGTAGCAGTCAGCACTGATTCTGTGGATTCTCAGAACTGTACATCTCTTATAAGTCATTTGCTTCCATCAACTTCATTTGGTTCCATCAACTTGAACTTTTCTATTTATAATAACTTGAACTTTTCTTTTTCTCATAACCACTCATCTGGCCATAATTTTGGCAAAAATTATGATACAGAATCCCTGTCTGTTTTCCTTATGTTGCTCATAGTTTTGTTTGTTCTGATTTTCCTCTATTTTCGAGTTGCTATTGCCACGTATGGCGGCGTTCCTTCGTGCTCAGTTTCTTGTTTTTTGTATACCATATGTTCCTTTCTGTCCACCAACCTCCTCTCTCTTGAAGCTCCGTTGCTTTCGCTATCGAGGCTGAGACGTGAAAATCAAGTCATTTAGTAACTGTGAAAATCAAGTCATTCAGTGACTGTGAAATTTGACTAAATCTCAGATCCTGTTACTGTGAAATCGCTATTGAGGTGTAATGCAAGTGCTCCAAGGCCTAAACTCTACCGTGTCTGATCGCTGTCGTATCTTCCTATTCTCTATTGAACAGATGGCACTCTACATCAGTATCCATATTACGGTGTAGCTCTGTATTTGTGTGTAATTGTAGGTATTGTTACTGCCGTTGTTGATGTATGGACGATATGTGCGTAATATATGATGTACGTATTCCATCCAGTTGTTTGTAACGTTGCTGCTTAAATTAATGCTATTTTGTAGGACAAAACTTTACAGATTTGAAAATATTTAGTATTATATTATCCTTTAAGCAGTACGATGAACCATGAATTCACTCAAAGGAAAAACGTAGTTGTATGTCCAGCGTCAGGATTGACTAAAACGGACGTTTATTATTATTACTACGTGATTGGACGTTTATATAGGAGATATGTTGAGGTCGTCGATTTAATGTTGTGGGTAAAAGCTCCCCCAAGAGGGTCCCGCCCTCAGGGGTATATTTTGGCGGGCCCTTTCCCTGCCACAATATATTTGGGCCTCACAATCCCAAGGGCCCCCAGTGCCTTCTCCGCAGGGGGAACTGCAGCTTGCCGCAGTTCCTGCTGACAAGGCTAGTTTTGTCAAGTTAGGTAGGCTGTCAATACTTCCCCTTCTTTTTCGTGAGGTGGGCTGCCGATCGAGGTGGCTGACCTATTCCCGCTAGACTTCTACCTTCTTGTATTTCGTTTGCTTCCCCTGGGCGGCGTAGCTGAGCGAAAGCGTTCAGCCGTTCCCGGGGGTTGGAGATGCTCAACTTGCGCCTTTTTCCTGTCAGTAGCGCACTGACCACACTGACCACCACCACAGTAGCGCACCTACCGGCAGAAAAGGAGAGACAAAAATCATTGACAATTTAAAACGCACCCTAGTGGCGCACGAGCCTGTGCTAAACCACAGGAATAGTTCGGTGCGATATCGACGTTGTGTCCCTGATGCGCTAGCAAAACTTCTACTACTACACCTGATGAGCCTTCCTCTGCTTCTCTTCGAGCACCGCATTGTGTCTAAGGATGCTTAAACTAGCGAAAAATCTAATATGATAGGAAAATAGCTGCTTCCTTTCGCGCTCTAGTTTCGTTCGTGCGAAAGGGTACAGTCAGTGGGGAAACAAAAGAATATTTAATGTATGGTGTTTGTACCCAATGTTTAACTTGCTCTTATCATAAAAAGACGTAGCTAATTATACGCAAATTTCTCCAAACGTAAGTAGAGGGAATCGACTGTTCTTGCTCCAAATATTTATTTTACCTTCACCCCCCAAAAAAAAGCAATGCTACTGGCATTTACCTGAACGTTTAACTAGTGGAACTCGAAGTGCTAAACGTGAAAAAAAGCTATAAAAAGACTGCCGCTGTCGCAGCAAACGTTCAACTTCATTTCTCTTTATTTTCTTTATCGTTACTGTACCTGCATTCATTCCTGTTTTCTAAATATATTTTTTCCTATATTTAACTGCATCTGTGCGTAGAAAACTACAGGCCGCTGTAGGGAACTGGTAGCTGGCTGTATTGCAAACAGAACGGGTATGTACCATGTGTGTATATTTGTCCCCAGATAACGTGTATGGCAAAGACTTCGTGGTCTTCCACTGCTGTTATGGGAGTTTGTGCTGTGCTGCTGGTGCTTTTTGTTTGTTGGCCTAGCCTTAGTAGCGGGCTGTGAGTGTCCGCACGAACTTTTTTTTTCTTTTGCAACCCTTCTTGTTCGCAGCGTGATTTGCTAGAGTTATTTTTGGAGTCATATTTGCATATTGCACATTTTATCAGTATCCCTCCCGTGCGCCATTTTCTATTCTCATCTGACGTTTGTTCCTCGTGCTTTAGCATTTTTTATCTGCGCGTTTTCCCTTTCACCGCCATATCATCGTCCATCATCCATTACTACTTCGTTCATATACGTGCTCCTATCGATGAGTTTCTCTTTCATTTCTGTTATTGCTGGTCATACAATCATTGCTGCGCATTATTCATTTACTGCCCCTCTGGGGGAATAGGTTGGGCCTTAGGGTTAGGTTAGTTTAAATTCGTCCATCTTATGCTATTGGGCCAGGCAACCCCAGGGGACTCGTGAAAGTTACTCCAGCCATTAGCTAGGCCTTCGGGACGTCTCTGTTTCGCGCCCACTTTGCTTCCTTCCCGATTGCGTACTCCTACTTGTTCATGCTTTATTCTGTTCTTCCTCTTTTTTTCCTGACTTGCTGTTCCCATGCGCGTTGATACTGTTTGGGAATACCTTCTTGCATTGGTTCCCCGTTTCTCTTGGCATACTATATGTCCCTTGCTCTTTCCTCTGTGATATCGTTCTGCTGGGATACGGAGACTTAAACTTCCTAACTATAACTAACATAACTATTCATTTACTGCCGGTTATGTTCCCTGTTCCTTGCAGAGAAACTTTGTTGTACATTCCATTGCATTGCGAGGGTTTTGTTGTCGGCTTGCGTAATGTGGCCGGTATGTTTTGCTTCGTTCAAATGCATAGGTTAACGGCCTCAGTCATTGGCATGCTGCAGCACTTTTTAAACTGTATTGAGTTTTGTAAGCCCTTCGTTTTGTTGTAATATAACACCGAAAATAAAAGACGTAGAGTGAAATTTGCGTAGAATCCGATATGATACTCGCGGATTATTCTAATGTAGCGGAACTCACAGTTCAGCTACTAGCGTTATAACAATACTATGCATATTTTCTAATAATAGTAATGTTGTTAGTAGTATTTTCTAACGACCATTAGTGTTGACTTGGATAGAGAGATCTTATCTCCACTAGTGACGCAAATGGGAATTGTCCTTACCTACTATAAAATTAAAGAGGAAATATCACCTCCCGTTGCTGCTGACGTAAGTAGAATAACCGGAAGGGAATATCTCGAGGTGGAAATAACATTCTCCATACTAACAAATAAATGAATTTTCTACTCAGGAGTGACAGAAGGGGAGAGAATTTTCTGCTAATAAGCGTGTACAGACTGCGCTGCTGAGATGATTGAGGGATGTTCTCCTTGCTACCGGCAAATGGGAATGTTTTCTGTCCCGCTATTGCAAGCTAGAGTATCATCCCAACTGCTGATATCAAATAAAAATATCAGCAAGTGATATATGTAGATGAGAAATATTCTATCTACTATTAACGTTATATGACTATTCTTAAAGCGCGTATTCAGTTCATTGCGAGTGATCAACTCGGTTGTTTTGAAAGCATCACTGGCTATAAGCAAAATAAATATTAATTTCTTCCCATTGTAACTCAAAATGTGTTGATGCAATGAAATTGAGTTTGTGGCATAGATTGTAGCAGAGGATGCTTGTTAATATGTGTGTTTGTGTACATGAAAAGAGTGTTGTATTTATTACAGTATTTGTGATGGTAAATACCTTAGTTGTGTATAGTAAATATTTGAGCGTCTTGTATAGTTTTTTTTTCTCTCATGTGATCTAATATTTGTTAGATAATAAGATGCAATAATAAACAATTGGTGAAAACTTTTTTTATTTTTCAATTAGCCTTTAACCTATTCACACACGTCTTAGCACCTCGCGCGCCAATAACTACATGTACTCGGGCGCGCCAAGAGCTACATGTACTCGGGCGCGCCAAGAGCTACATGTACTCGGGCGCGCCAATAACTACATGTACTCGGGCGCGCCAATAACTACATGTACTCGGGCGCGCCAAGAACTACATGTACTCGGGCGCGCCAATAACTACATGTACTCGGGCGCGCCAATAACTACATGTACTCGGGCGCGCCAAGAGCTACATGTACTCTGGCGCGCCAATAACTACATGTACTCGGCCGCGCCAAGAGCTACATGTACTCGGGCGCGCCAATAACTACATGTACTCGGGCGCGCCAATAACTACATGTACTCGGCCGCGCCAAGAGCTACATGTACTCGGGCGCGCCAAGAACAAGTACTCGGGGCGCGCCAAGAACTACATGTACTCGGCCGCGCCAAGAGCTACATGTACTCGGGCGCGCCAAGAACAAGTACTCGGGGCGCGCCAAGAACTACATGTACTGGGGCGCGCCAAGAACTACATGTACTCGGGCGCGCCAATAATTACTACAGGTACTCGGGCGCACCAAGAACTACATGTACTCGGGCGCGCCAAGAACTACATGTACTCGGGAGTTCTAAAAACTACAGGTACTCGCAGACAGTCACGCCTAGCGGTACTCGCAGGCTGCAAGAACTATTAGTACTCGCAAGCTGCAAGAACTACACGTACTCGCAGGCTGCAAGAACTACACGTACTCGCAGGCTGCAAGAACTACACGTACTCGCAATCTGCAAGAACTACACGTACTTGCAAGCTGCAAGAACCACACGCACCCGCAGGCTGCAAGAACTACACGTACTCGCAGGCAGCAAGAACCACACGTACCCGAAGGCTGCAAGAACTACACGTACTCGCAGGCTGCAAGAACTACACGCACTCGCAGGCTGCAAGAGCTACACGTACTCGCAGGCTGCAAGAATTACACGTACTTGCAAGCTACAAGAACTACACGTACTCGCAGACTGCAAGAACTACACGTACTCGCAAGCTGCAAGAACTACACGTACTTGCAAGCTGCAAGAACTACACGTACTCGCAGGCTGCAAGAACTACACGTACTCGCAGGCTGCAACAACACGTACTCGCAGGCTGCAAGAACACGTACCCGAAGGCTGCAAGAATTACACGTACTCGCAGGCTGTAAGAACTATTATTATTATTATTATTAAATTGCACCAGGCTGGCGACGTAGGAACGGAGAAACTCCATGAGGTTAACAAACCCCCACGCAACCAGCCCAGCGGGTGGAGAAAACAAAAGAAAGAAAAAAAGAAGATCCGAGATCACAGAATAGCTCTG
>LQNS02276769.1:8711211-8724479 GCA_001587735.2 Parhyale hawaiensis
CGTATAAATAAATGAAGATAATATATTCTAATTTAGCAATTATCAGTAGAAAATTGCAGTGCATGTTGGTGGAAACTTTCCCAACACTAGCGCCGAATTTGTTCCCTTTCGGCGACTCAATTTAACTTCTTTTTCTTGATTGAAGTCGTATTTACACTTCATACTCACTTCACACAGCTCTTCACAGGACATATCTATTCATTACCAACATTTTTAAGCACCATTATAGCTAATTCTGTACGCGAGAGAAACCACAGTAACAGTTAGCCATTGCCCGAACTTTCGGTACTTGGCGACAACATTTTTCGATATTTTGCAGCTCAGGTAGCTGGCCAGGCTTGAGTGGGAGACTGAATGAAATAAATCGAAAAAATACGATGATATATTCAAGAAAACATATGAAGGCCTGACGTCCCACACTCAAATATTTCTACTCGTCGATGTGATGTAAATTTGCTACGTGCGGTTACGGCTAAGTTTTATTTTAGGCCTATTGAGTTATACCGTTGCATTCTATGCCTCTTATTTGGATCATAGTAGGAACCCCAAAATACAGAAGAATTTTGGAGGATACTTCAAAGGGAATGATTTTCTTGAACTCTTTTCACTGTTCCTTAACTTTTACACGTGCTACTGCATGCCCCTGAGGAGGACCTAACCGTCCTAACCGTGTATTCCATTTTACGTTTCGCAATGAAGAGATAACTTTCCTATTCCTATTTTAGCATTCCAGGTTCACCTATGTAAAATACGCACGCTGACGTCATCAGCCGATGCGTAGGCTTGTCCTAATGATAAAGAGCGGTGCATTATTACAACGCTGCTTTGCGGCGTTATAAGTGTAATGACTGCTTTGCGACCGGCAAATGCCAAAGTGTGTTGCTGCAAGATGTATTTTTCTTAGCCCGAAATTGTTGTGTGAACATCTGTTAACATTTCGAATAAAGCCATCTTAGGAAGTTGTGCTGCTGCAGAATGTCTCGAAGCTAGAATTCATGTCCTTTTGTGCAATCTCCCGAGACATGAAAATGTTAAAAATCGTGGGTGCAGCAATTCTTTGACTATTTCATGGAAAAAATTGATTTGCATCACCAATAAAGAAGCCTGGTCCACCAAGTAAGACCTCAGTCGCCGTCATTTTTTATGGCCAGCTAGGCCCAGTTTTTTTTACACGGGTCACATCCAGGTCAACCCGCCAAACTCCCCACCAAAAAAAAAAATTATGAAGATTGCTCAACTCCTTCAACCACTTTTTGGGTGGACAGACATACAAATTGTGCCCAAATATATATATTTAATTAAATCTCAAATGAAAACCTTATCACTTAACTGACTTTGTTCGCGGGTGATAACAAGAATATCTAGTGCCAGCATTTGGAAATTCTAAAATTTAAAATTATACAGTCATCCTCGAGAACAAGCCTTATCTAACAGTATAGCTAGTAATTCAAATTTCCGAAGTTAAAAATAGCAACCTAATGCTACGGGCCTGCCCAAAGCCCAGATCTAAATCTCAGAAAAAATTCCTGGAAATATTTGGGGATGAAGCTAGACAGCACCAATGGTTGTACACTCATGTGTTACGTGAAAAATTCAAGGTCGAATGAAACAAATTCCTCTTGAACAATGCAGAAAATAAATTTTTCTCAGGAGGATGTCGGTGTTAAGTCAGGAGAAGCAAAGTGCACTTTGCAGTAGAAAAACTATTTCGAGATTTCATATTCATTCTATTTCCTATTTTTTTGCGTTTATTAGCGATTTTTGATATGTGGTTTTTTAATTTGGTGCCCTCGAGAATTCAAAATCATTTTGCAATTGCAGAAACTTTGTAATTTATTAAAAATTATCCTAATTTAACATGGATAACGAAAATCTCTAAAACACTACAAGCATGTTCAAACTTCAAGTCAGTTCGGGAAGAGGAAATATAAATGCAGCAAATTTACAGTTTCGTGCTCTAATTTTGTTCATTAGTGAAGAGGCTGCACACTGCCAGTCCACTTGCCCCTCCACTGTTGGTGACAGAGCCGCCATATTGATTCCTACATGTGGCTATGTTGCCTCTTTAATTAAGCATGCTGTAAGCGCTCTAATCCCATGCCCCCAAAGAGGGTATGAAGCAGACTGTCTTACTATATTAATCAGTTTACCTCCAGGCCAGGATTACACTCAATGATAATATACTGCTCTCTGTGCCTAAGCAATTCATCTAAAGATAAGGTTTTAACTTCACCAAGGATGGTCAATGGCGGTTGGAGCGCGAGACTGTTGTAGATAAACTCAGAAACAATTATTACTATAATACATCGATAGATATTAATACATTAACTCGATTGGTGCTATTAAGTCGGAACTCTAAAATTTGACTAGTGACGTGAACTCGACACTTCCAAATGATAATAATGAATAACGTCAATTTCCCAACAATCGACCTGCCGCTACTGTCGACCTGGGCAAGAATACCTCCCTTAGCCCTCGATGACACTGAAACAATGGTAGTCAGCGAAATGCGGAACAGGTACAACCATGAAGTCATTGCGAATCTGAATGCAATCCGACACAGGATCTACCGAAACATGAATGAATCACAGCGACTTTCGAACGCTTTGATGACTAAAAACCAAGCCTCTGACACCAGTGCAGAACAGTTACTGGCAACACTACGTGAAAAAGGCACCCTGACTACACGTGGCTACAGGTCATCTAACTGACTCTGAAAGTAGTACTAGACAAGCGGTTACCCGTGAGCTTGTAGAAAACGTATTGAAGTAAAGGAGAGAAGACAGTAAGAGTTACAGTAGAAGCTTACATCCTTCACAGTGACGGCAGGAACCTCCCGATGGTGCATTGCTAACCTTAAGTGCAGCATGAAGCGAGGAGCCCGCATGCGCGTGAGTACTCGGCCACGGTGGGAGCTGTCGGACTTACAGACCGGTGCTATCGGACTTACAGACCGGTGCTATCGGACTTACAGACCGGTGCTATCGGACTTACAGACCGGTGCTATCGGACTTACAGACCGGTGCTATCGGACTTACAGACCGGTGCTATCGGACTTACAGACCGGTGCTATCGGACCGGTGCTATCGGACTTACAGACCGGTGGCAGAGACTCGAGGAGTTTCAATGAAGGAGGAGGGAGCCCTGCGAACCATTCACAGATTCGCCAGCGAGTCAACCAGATCTTTTGTGGCTGTGAGACGCGTCCATGAATCTCATCGGTGGAAGCGACGGGGGAGCAGCGACTTTCAGGGGGAGCAGCAGACAAACCGAGTTACTGATATGAGAGTCCTTGCTCCTTCCTCTTTATTGAAGCTCCTTGCAGAGACAAGACTGGCTGCGGTCGCAGAGCACCGGTAGCTTTTATAGCATCAGGAAAACCGCACCCTAAGTGAAAAGAACACGCCTCACGTATGAGAAGCCAGCTGGCCTGTTGGCTGCTACCCAGAAGAAAGCTGGATTGAACCGGACAACAGCCGCATTAAATTAGAATACTGATTTGCGAACGTTGAGCATAGCGAGACGCTGAATGTGCAATTCCACCTCTGGCGGATACGAGCGTCTTGTGTAATGTGCAATAAAGAATAACAGAAATACTGAGCGACCGAGCGACTGCCTAAGGGTCAATAATAACCGAGTGCGCATAGTTAAGTACTAGGAGGTACTGATAATTATTTGGGAGACTCGCACTTTTAACCTTTAAGCCGTGTGCAGACGAGCGACATCTTCGCTGATTTCGACGAGACAAAATAGTTGGATCATCAAGCTTGGGACGACATTTCAATGCACACGTAGCGGGGGAAACTTTCTTACCGTTGCAATGTCCTAGGGTAAAGTTTTTAAAAGTTGCATGAAAAAGAAATTGTAAATATTAACTTATTAATTTTATCGCTTGCTTAGCCTACTCGCTGGTTTTTTATTCAACGTGCATAATACTCAGCAACTGAATATATTATGCTATCTTGTAGTTTGTAAACAATATTTTGAGATGTACGTTTTCTGTGACTATCATCGTTATAACCTCGAGACAAATGCATTTTATACTTCTGACATTGCAGTTACAATCGCTACCATTTAACGTAATTAATAAGAAAACCGGAAGCGTTACATACCATAGTAGTCAACAGATAATAGGGAAAACTGGACGGTAAGTTGCTTTGAAATGCTCGCAAGCTACGAAGATGATTGGCCTACAGGCATCCTGCTGAACTCGCTCTTCAGGCAACTTTTCGCCGAGTCTGGTGAAGCATTTGTTGACGGAATGCCACTCTCGGCAGTTTTTACTTCTCGTGTGTACTGGGCTTTACAATGCCAAGGATTTCTACTTTTTAGCAATCTTAGTTTACTATTTCTCTACTGCTTGTTGAATGGACCCACGTAACTGGATACAATCCATTCCAGAAGAAGGGTACTGCCGCCGACGCATTTTACAATCACATGCACAACTTATTAACGGCTCGCAAGTCGTTAATGTATCTATGGTATCTATGGTGGCGACTTGCACAGTGTACCAGGACGACACGCGAGCAAGATGAACCTTCGCCAAAAAGTTGAGCATACGATCGTATAGTGTGGCTCCGGCATCTGCTGCATCATATGGAGGGCAATATGAACCAGCGTATTTCTCTCATTAGGATAACATGTCTAGTAGGGCAGGTGGTACGATCATGGGCAGGTGGTACGATCATGGGTAGGTGGTACGATCATGGGCAGGTGGTACGATCATGGGCAGGTGGTACGATCATGGGCAGGTGGTACGATCATGGGCAGGTGGTACGATCATGCCGTCCACCATGCTAGTAGCCGTCCACTTGGCACTAAAAATCTTCCTGTGGGAAAACTAGCAGTGCTAGAAAGCCGTACATAGGTTTAAACTGTAGGCTAAGTAGTGCCGTACCATCCCTGAAAATGGCGGGTGAGAAAAATAAAACAAGAAAAAATGGTGGTGGTTTTCACATTTATTCATTTTTTTAGTGAAGAAAAAAAACAATAGGAAAACCACCAACATTTTTTTTTATTTAATTTCTTTCACCCGTCATTTTCAGGGATGGTGCGGCACTACTCAGCCTACAGTTTAAGCCAATGTACGGCTTTCTAGCACTGCTAGTTTTCACACAGGAAATTTTTTAGTGCCAGGCGCACTAAGTCTTAAAATATCAATCCTTGTGTACTGAAACTGCTCATTATTAGGAGGCGATAGCTGAAAATTCACTATTGCCACTTGCGTTGGTGTAAAAACTGCAGTAGTGACTGAGATTTTCGATAGTTTTTACTCATTTAAATATTGTGCAAGCTCAAGCCGTGCCGAGGCTACGTAAACGGAATAGCTGAGTTGCTTCTGGGCTGCTAGCGGCAACGAAAGTTGTTACGTGAGCAGCGGGCTTCACGTCGACTCCCCTTCCATTGTTAGCGCTTGCGGGAATGATTCTTTGGAAGACACACTGCATTCGGTAATGCGATTTGCCATTCGATATGTGGAGTGTGCTAAGCGCTAGCCAGTCCCTTGCGAGCACATCTTTGTAAATCCTACAATGAAAGGACGAGGTATTTTTTTTACATTGCTGGAAAACTTCTTTTACTAATTGAGCTTACGTTGTGGCAGATACCTATGATACAGAAATCAGCAAAATTTGAGACACCAGGAGACGGCCTTCTAATTAGGAATCTCAGTTTCCCTGCATAAACCTGTTTCGAAAAAGTACTGTTGACGTGCGCACAAAGGTATACGACTATCCCCTTGGAATCTGTGCGTGTTCAGCTAGACGGGAGCTCAGGAATTACTTACAAGAAGGCTGGTCTTCAAATTCCTCAAAGGTATACAGTCTCAGTCCCGTACATAGGTACGGTACCGTACTGTCAGGCCGAAATGTGAAGGTGCCCCAGTTCTTGCTAGTAAATGATTAATTATCTTATACATGTATTGCTATGTATGTGATACTGTCTAACATGGCATGCAGTAAGCCGATCCCCAATGGCTGGTTGTGAATGGGTAATTTGAATATTGAATTATATTGTATAGTTTAACCAAGTACCGGGCTACAAAAGCGTGTCCGTTATTATAACGGTACTGAAAAGACCCATTCGGATACTATAATCAGTAAAGGAATAGGACTCCGTTATCACTAGAAACAGAGGAAGAAATATGAAACATACAGTCAGCCGATAAAAAAGTGGAACCCATGCACGAGGGTGTTCCTGCACAGGCTCAACGCGCGTACGAACAGCGAGTCAGAAAAGAAGGAGAAGAACAGAGAAAAGCGTCATCAGTAGGAACATGAATAGGGAAAGAAACCAAGTTCAGGCCTTGGAATACCTAGGAGAGCTTAGAATATTGAATTTCTATAGGAGCAGCAGACTTCGCAACATTTTGCCTTCAATAACTCAATTACTGTTTATAAAGGAAGCAATTGGAACGCATATATTATCCAACGAATTCCAATTCAATTTGGCTACAAAATGTGGTGCCTTTGGTGCGCTAGAGGAAACGATGTCCTCTCATTGTGACTCTCACTTATGCCGCAAATTTAGCATAAAATGAGTGCAAAATCATCACTAAACGCCGGTAAGGACCGATAAATACTTATCACTCTCTGAATATTTATTGGTCCGTCCGGTTCCTCTCACACCTGAAGCGTTTGCATATTGTATCACTTGAAGGACCCTGTGTGCTGCTGTGAAAGATCGATGTTGAGTTTTGCAGTCTTTTCTAGGGCATTCAAAGGAGGATAGCAACACATACAATTACAAAGGAAGATACGAGACGCCCAGTTTGTAAGCACACATCAATTTGGTCTTACGACGGCTGTCACGTCTCGATTAGGGCATGTTCGATTGGATGTCGAAATGAAGCATTCCAGGCTTGACTTCTCCTGAACTCAAAACGGATTATTATTATTATTATCAGAAGTTTAGGCCTCCGTTTCCACAACAAAGGCGATACCACAGAGGAAGAAGGAAGGGATGTATAGTATGACGATAGACACGTGGAACCCATGCACGAGGGTATTCCCACACAGGATGAACGCGCATGGGAACAAGTCGGGAAAGAAGAGGAAAAAAAAGAAGAAAGCATCATCAGAAGAAATACGAAAGTGGGAGGAAGAAAAATGGGCACGAAAGAAAGACGTTTCGGAGGCCTAGCTAATGGGTAAAGTAACCTACAGGGTCTCCCTGGGGGTGCTGCTCCCCATAACATAGGATGGGCGAACCTAAGCAAACCCAACCCTATGACCCATCTTACGCCCCCTGAGGGGTGGAACTGAAACGGAAGCTTTGGTTGATGGTCACTTTGAAAGGTGATGTAAGTGTTAGGAGCAGAGCGATGTAGCACAGGTATGTAGTAACTATAGAAACAACTAGAGAAAAAGAAATAGGAACAATTTCCCACGTTTTGGCAACATTTGCCTATCGCACGGGGTTCTGCTGTTACCCCAGATTATGCAACATCACTCTCTAGTCAACATGGGCAAGAAATGCGGTTTATAAAGTGAATAAAATATCAAAGTGACCTCGTTATTGGCTTCTGGTAAGACAACACTCTAAGACCAAGGAATTACAGCGTGATCACCGAACAATTAAGGCTTATGCAATTGAAGGTAAAGTCAACAGGAAAACTCCGGATAGAGCCTCTACGAGGAAATTGACAGCTCGAGATATGCGACATTTGATGGTTTCTATCGCTAGAAAACAACTTTCTACAAGTAAGGCGATATTTGAAGACGCTGGAGCCCCAATACTAAGCAGAAAAACAAGATGTGAGGTTCTGCAGAAGCTAGGGAAAGTGAAAAAGGCAATTAAACTACCACTTCTAACAAAAACTCATAAAGAAAATGGGGTCAAATGGGCTGAAGAGAACATGAAAACTGATTTCTCCGATGTTATATTTACTGACGATTGCAGAGCCACTCTTGATGGTCCAGATGGACGGGCGTCTGGATGGGTTCTCCATGACCGAACTCAACAGACACAGCTTAAGCGTCAACAAGGGGGTGGAGGTATAATGTTTTGGGCCAGGATAGCAGGTGACACCCTTATTGGTTCATTTGAAGTGGCAGAAGGAATTAAACTGAATGCAGAAAGGTAGGGCCAGTTTCTTGAATCAAACTTGATGCCATGGTTTGATGAGCAGACTATCGCACGCAGATCAAAGATTGGTATTTCAGCACAATAACGCGCCCTCACACCGAGCACGGTACACTGCTAACTGGCTTGCGGATGAAGGATTCAAATCAAAAAGGTTTATGACCTGGCAAGCGAATAGCCCCGATTTAAATCCCAGTAAGAACCTCTGGGCAATGATCAAAAGGAAGGTCTATGAAGGTGGTTGGCAGTTTTCGAGCAAAGTAAGCCTGTGGAATGCATTAAAAACAGGAGCAGATTCTATTCCACAATCTGAAATATCAAACCTGACAAAGTCTGTCGATAATCGCCTTAAAAAATCGTGAAAAAGGGAGGTTGCCATGTTCAAATTTAACTTGTTATGTTTACCACTACTGAACACTTATTTCAGTGTTTATTGAATTGCTTTGGTTTTAATTTCTTGGTTGGACGTTTAATAACAATATTCCTGTTCACTTGTATTTATTTCGTCTTTAGACGTTTTTATTACCCTTTGGCATAATCTGAGGTAACAGTAAAAAACTCGTAAATAAGCAAATTGTATGATAAACTTAACCAATGGCTAAATATTTATTCTACAAGTGCTGTTTACATTGGCAACATAGCTTTACATTTAGTTAATATTGATATTTCAAAGTTAGACACTCATCTTGAGAAATTAAGCAAAAAAAATTGTATTTGCATAAACAAAGGTAACGTACTGTAGTACTAGACATTCTGCTCCAGCATTCTGCTTGTAGCACTTATTCAGGTGTAGACATCGTACCTTGTTGTCTGCGTCTATCAAGTTGCACGCTTACTCCTTACTATTGGATCTTATCTTCTAAGTCTTATATATCAAGATGTAAATAAACAAGAAGATCTTTACGACATTCTTTTACCGTCCAGCACCGTAGCCTGATTATATGATTCTGCATTGAAGCTAAACCTTACAACCAGGACAGTGACTATCTCAACTAGAACTCATCTACGCACGGAATTAAATACTCAAAATACTAAAATACACCACACTGACGTCTCTAAATACATTACAACAAACGTCAGCATATTACAATACCTGAATAAATTATAACTTTACTTATATTTCTTAGACGGTAAAAACTCTTAGGATAATCTATTTTGAAGGCATTATGGACGAAACTTTAGGAATACTATATTGCTCTACTCCAGGGATGATTAACGGGAACAGGTTAGCGCACTGCCTACGAGCGGCGCTTGCGTGCCGAGGACGTAAAGCGATGACGTCATAAAAACTTAGCACGTTTTTCAGTAGCTGTTTTGCATTGTTTCTTCATAATATCATTTGGGCCTCCGAGTGTTTGACATGTCCTACAATCATTATAGCTGCACAAAAACATATATCAAGGTATCTATGAACTTTTTTAGCTCTCTAAAGGATAAAATTTTGAAAGAACGTTGGCTAAAAGGCTTGTAAAAGAGCAGATGAATTCAACCGGCAAATGTCCATATGTATCAGAAGAACTTCTAGAGCCAGGTTTATCGTCTTTAAAATGCATTAAATCAAGTGAGTTTAATCGATGAAAATACGGCATTTTAAAGATGGATTTATATGAGTGAAAACCGCAATGTTTTAGATTCATTTTAGTCTTTTACCAGTGATCTGCTATCCTCTATAATTTCAAGCCGCTGCAACAAAAATTGGCTCAGATGTGAGTGATTGAACGCCAAGATAGAAAGACTATTTTACAAGATTGGTAATAGAAACATTAAAGTACAAAAAATTACTCACCTTCAGCGAAGTATTATTAAAGCAAAAGTTTATATAGAATATGCAGAAGCCATACAATTGCTCCGTAAATTAGTAAAAAAAAATCAGCAGCTATACGCTGCGCGCATTGCAGGAGTAGAACAGTAGGGTGGCGTCCGACTCGCGTTAATTAACTTATAGAAAAAAAATTACCTAACCGTATTCCACATACCTAAACTGTCTCACGGAATGATGTTGAAACTGGTGAATGCTAAGTCCATATATTTTCAATGATGCTGTAGTTTTTACGATTATGGAGAGGTGGATATGTTAACGACGCGTACGCGACGGCACAGCTTAGGCTAACATTTTACCGAAACTCTCCCACCGGGTGCGTGCCTCTTACCGAAAAAGCAACCTAAATAATAATAAAATTTTGTCATTCAGAGAGCTAAAATAGTTTATTAATGTTTTGGTATATATTTTTGTGCAACTTTAATGATTGTAGGACTTGTAGGACACTCTGGAGCTGCGAATTACCTTCTCCATTTCATTTGGGTCTCCAGAGTGTCCTACAAGTCCTACAATCAATATAGTTGCACAAAAATACATACCAAAACATTAATAAACTATTTTAGCTCTCTGAATGACAAAATTTAATTATTATTTAGGTTGCTTTTTCGGTAAGAAGCACGCACCCGGTGGGAGAGTTTCGGTAAAATGTTAGCCTAAGCTGTGCCGTCGCGTACGCGTCGTTAACATATCCGTCTCTCCTAATCGTAAAAACTACAGCATCATTGAAAATATATGGACTTAGCATTCACCAGTTTCAACATCATTCCGTGAGACAGTTTAGGTATGTGGAATACGGTTAGGTAATTTTTTTTCTATAAGTTAATTAACGCGAGTCGGACGCTACCCTACTGTTCTACTCCTGCAATGCGCGCAGCGTATAGCTGCTGATTTTTTTTTACTAATTTACGGAGCAATTGTATGGCTTCTGCATATTCTATATAAACTTTTGCTTTAATATTACTTCGCTGGAAGGAGAGTAAATTGTTCTGTCTTTTAATGTTTCTTTTACCAATCTTCATAAAAAGTTCTTCTATCTTGGCGTTCAATCACTCACATCTGAGCCAATTTTTGTTGCAGCGGCTTGAAATTATAGAGGATAGCAGATCACTGGTAAAAGACTAAAATGAATCGAAAACATTGCGGTTTTCACTCACATAAATCCATCTTTAGAATGCCATATTTTCCTTGAAAAAACTCCCATGAATTTCATTTTAAAGACGATAAACCTGGCTCTAAAAGTGCTTCTGATACATACGGGCATTTGCCGGTGGAATTCATCTGCTCTTTTACAAGCATTTTAACCAACGTTCCTTAAAAATTTTATCCTTCTGCTCAGAGAGCTAACAAAGTTTGTGGATACCTTGATACATGTTTTTATGCAGCTATAATGATTGTAGGACATGTAGGACACTCGGCGGCCCAAATGATATTATGAAGAAACCAGGAAGCAAAGAGCGTAACGGGAGGACTCATGAGAAATTAGCACCAAAAAGTGACGTCATAATCGACGAGTCTATGGCTGAGCAGCCTAGGAGTATTTCAACTAATTTAACCAGAAAAATCGTCTTTAATTGCGAAATTCATCTCTAGCGTATAAATAGATTAATATAATATATACTAATTTAGCAATTATCTATAGAAAATGACAGTGCATGTTGGTGGAAACTTTCACAGCACTAGCACCGAATTCGTTCCCTTTCGGTGACCTGATTTAACTTCTTTTTCTTGATTGAAGCCTTAGTTACACTTCATATTCAGCTCACAGTGCTTTTCACTGAACATATTTACTCTTTACAAGCATATATAAGCACCAATATAGCTAATTCTGTACGCGAGAGAAATCACAGTAACAGTTGGCCATTCCTCGAACTTTTTGTACATGGCGACAACATTTTACGATATTTTGCAGCTCAAGTAGCTGGCCAGTCATGAGCGGGAGATTGAATGAAATGAATCGAAAAAATACGGTGATATATTTAAGAAAACAACCTACGAAGACCTGAGGTCCCACACTCAAATACTTAGACTCGTCGATATGATGTAAATTTGCTACGTGCAGTCACGGCTAAGTTTCATTTTAGTCCTAATGAGTCCTCCCGTTGCATTCTTTGCTTCCTGGAAGAAACAATGCAAAACAGCTACTGAAAAACGCGCTAAGTTTTTATGACGTCATCGCTTCGTACGTCCGCCGCGCGCAAGCGCCGCTCGTTGCCAGTGTGCTAACCTGTTCCCGTTAATCATCCTTGACTCTACTCCGAGCTCTCAAGCTAGTAGACGATAACTTGTAGCGGATGCTTGGATTTATTTACATAAAACTGGTATCCTGTCTACGAACTTCTGATCTAAAGAGAAGTTAGTGGTAATGGGACGGCATCGTTGTCTCATATTTTCCTGGAAAAACCGAGATAAATCCCTTCGTTGGCGCTAATTTTCCTGCGAAAATAGCAAAGAACGACCCTATTGTGTCCATCTGTCGGTGTTTACGTAAAGCCTTGTCTAGCTGAAAGCTGCCCTGCGTACCTGTGTCGACGTGTGAAGCCTAAAACCAAGTAAGCAAGTTCACGAATCAATGTATCTTTCAGAGGAATCACAAACACATGAGACAACAATAAAGGAGTATCAATGCAACTGCTCTGTCGTAGCTTATGCGGCTACTTGAAGTTGTGTTGAATAAAGTACACTGGGCTGAGGCGAGTGAAAGTTTCTAATTAATTATATACTATTATTGTATGCAGAATACATTACTAGTTTAATTTTATTACCACTGATCGGTCTATTTCATAGCTTGCACGCAGTTGTTCGTCACATGACAAGTAATAAAAAAAATTCGCGTAATTTTTGCAGTGAACCGTTATAGAGAAAAACTTAAGAACGTCTTGGTTACATAATACTTTAGTTTTTTATACATTTCTTTGTGTTTTGTAATCCAGCGTCATAAATAAACGAAACCTTAAGATAATAGAAAGGCCTCACACTCTTTAATTTTTTATAATTTTGGTTACTTCACTACAGTTTAATCCCAAACAAAGTAAACTCGTAAAAATGTTGGCCTGGTCATACTGCCGATGCTCTGAGATACAAAACCGTTACTTCACAGTGTGCACGAAAGTTTGTCAATTATCACAAATATCATAACTGCCAAAATAAAGTCATTGTGATTGAAAAATTTACGTTTTACTGAACCTGAATTACTGCAGCGAATGGGTTTAATTTGCAACAAGTATTTATTTATCACTGGGCCTCGGCTTTGTCCTCCCTCTTCTGGAGTACTGCTCTGTAGTCTGGGGTTCTGCTACCGATTGCCATCTGTGTTTGCTTGACAAAGTGGTTCGTCGATGTGCGTTCATGCTGGATGGTGTTGTGCCCT
>LQNS02276769.1:8753849-8771438 GCA_001587735.2 Parhyale hawaiensis
AATTAGCTCAATCGTAGGGAGCGCTAACAGGAATTAGCTCAATCGTAGGGAGCGCTAACAGGAATTAGCTCAATCGTAGGGAGCGCTAACAGGAATTAGCTCAAACGTAGGGAGCGCTAACAGGAATTAGCTCAAACGTAGGGAGCGCTAACAGGAATTAGCTCAATCGTAGGGAGCGCTAACAGGAATTAGCTCAAACGTAGGGAGCGCTAACAGGAATTAGCTCAATCGTAGGGAGCGCTAACAGGAATTAGCTCAATCGTAGGGAGCGCTAACAGGAATTAGCTCAATCGTAGGGAGCGCTAACAAGAATTAGCTCAATCGTAGGGAGCGCTAACATGAATTAGCTCAAACGTAGGGAGCGCTAACAGGAATTAGCTCAATCGTAGGGAGCGCTAACAGGAATCCGCGGTAGGGGGCAAATTTAAAGAAGTCATTTTTGATGAACGAAGCTAGGGTACAGCCCCATTCCTTACCAGAGATTAGCTCTTCAATAATAACTAGAGCTGGGACATTGGAGCATTTATACGTAAAATGCTACTGGCGCTCTTAATGCTCCATAATGCTCCAAACGCTATAAAGGTTCCAAAGTGCTCCTTAGTGCTCTATTTGACTAACTGCGCACAAAGTTGGAGCAATCTCAGATAACTGGAGCATTCTTATAGCAGGTGGTCAAAAGTGCCTTCAAGTGTATTGAATATAAACGGGTTTGATTGAAGTATAAGTAAACGCTAACAGCAATATTCAATACACACTGACAAGACGTCTATCAGTTTGAATGTGGCAAATGGTTGAATTCGGCAACTTCTTGGGGGTGGGGTAATTTTATTAGGAGTTCCCCGTACTATGACACACTAACGAATGAAATGGCATAATTGGTACGGTTGATGAATGAGGCATGCGTGATCAGTTTATGATTTTTTTAAAATATAGGCTATACAGGATGTTGTGTAATTCCATGCATATATTTTTACCATAGATAGAAAAACGCAAAAATAAAACGATTTTCAGGAGTGACACAACCTCAAAACTCCTTCATTTTCGAGAAATGACGACCTGACATATGGGGAAGGTTCGGGTGAATATGGAAAGTTTTATTTTTGGCCCGATTTGAATGAAACTTGGTATAGATATGTAGAGTATAAAAAAGTTGTTACTCGTGTACTTTTTACATTTTCGCCATCGAAAACTAATTATTCAAAGAGAACGACAAAACGGGGTGGGGGGCTGGGAAAACCCTACTCCTTCTACAGTTTTATGTTTTTTAAGCTATAGAGATGATTTTTGGTACTAAAAGAATTGAATTTAATTTTATATAACAAAAAATTTTTAGTTCGATTTTCGAATTAGGAGACTGCAGCGCAGTTTATGAAACAAAAACTTCAAAAAAATTTAGCTTTTCGAACTTTCTCAAAAACTATTTCGAAAATCAACCCGAAAAATTTGATGCTGATAGAGAATAAAATTTCTCTTCTTTTTATGTTAAAATCCTGTATGTAGCTAGCTCAAAAACTGAAGGAGTAGGGTTTTCCCCAGCCCACTCTTGCCGTGTTCTTCGAATAACTCGTTTTCTACGGGAAAATGAAAAAAGTACAGGAGCAAAAACAATTTCTTTTCCGACTTTACGTATCGATACCAATTTTCATTCAAACCGGTTAAAAAAAAAAAAGGTCGTTTACGTCCGAGCCCTCTCTTTAAGTATATGTTTCAGGCCGCCAGTTCTCGAAAACAAAGGAGTTTTATGAAATTTTTGTCACCCATGAAAATAGTTTTATTTTATGTGTACGAATCGCTGCAAGCGCTCCTATAAGTGCTCTATAAATGCTCCCGTAACTGCTCCAAACGCTACCATAGGTGCTCTAAATGCTCCGCTAACTGCTCCAAACGCTCCCATAGGGGCTCCTGATGCTCTCTTCTATCGCTACTATTGCACACTTAGAGCGCTACAAGTACTCCTTTTAACCGCTACTGCAGCTCTCTTTTAAGAGCTCCAATGTCCTAGCTCTAATAGTAACATACGAAAAAATAGAACGCCTGTTCTCCAGACTATCTGCCGCGGTGGAGGCAAATTCGCCGCGAAGGAGAAAATTCAACGCCGTCATTTTTGAAGGCCAGCTAGGCCTAGTTATTTTGGACTGGGTCACATCTACGGCCCTACAAAACTCCCTACAAAAAAATATGAAGATTGCTCAACTCCTTCTACCTGTTTTTTGGTGAGCAGACAAATATACAAATATATATAGTTAAATCTTCAACGAAAGCATCACATCTCTCACTTCGTTCGCGGGTAATAATTAGCGCGAATAAGATGAAGCAATTCAGTAGTAATTAAGTAAAATAGGATATTCGAATTAGGCTAGGTTTGGACTAGTAACGTTCGGGCAGAATGGACTAGGATGGGATAGGTGTAATAAATTGGGCTAGCGTCGCGGACGTTAAGGTCGATAAAGATGGCTAGGTGAAGTAGGATGGAGCTGGTAACGTTGCTTAAATTTTGAAAAAGTCTGGTTATGGGTTACATTAGGCCAGGTTTAGTTAAAAAAAAAAAATGGGTAAGTTGGGGTATGTTACGTCACTCCGGTTAGCGTCGTTTCCGATTCGCGTTTATTCTTGCAGAGGCACCGACGTCACACAAGTGCATTGAGCAATGGCGACGTGAATACGTGGTAATCACACGTGGGGGTCTGCTCTGTCCGTCGGTCGCTAGGTTAGGTTAGGTATGATGCGGGATCAGTTAGGCCACAGCCCTACGTGTCACTAGCTTTTAATTCCATTAAAACCCAAGGGTAAACGAATGAGCTTCCTGTTTTGATAAATTCAGGAGTTGATTGGAACAACAACTGTGTGATACATACACGACTTCGTTTAGACTGTCGAAAGCTCGGCCAAATATATATTAAAATCCAGTTGAAACGCTTTATAAACCTTTAGAAAACATGGAACCTGGATGTCCGATATTTCAACAAATAAGGATACACGTTATTATATTAAGGGTTGATAATATTTATAGATGTACTGCGTATTGGTGTAGGTAGGCAGCAAATCGATAGCTATCGGCGACAAGTTACTTAAAGCGATAGATGACAGAAGAACATTAAGTTCATGTGTTAATTATCGCCTAACGAAACTTGCATAGCATATTGTTTTTTGTTCCGTCCACACCTGACATTATCTAGACTGGGGTTCATCCGTCCTCCCATATTTTTTATTTAAATAAATACTAAGAGGCGAGTCAGGGACTCGAACTGGGGACCTTAAGTTTACCACGACATCACTCTAACCACTCAGCCACAACAGCATACAATCAACACAAATACACGGTGCTTGTGGTGCCCTCTGCATCATGACGGCATTAAAACAGAGCTGTAAGTAAAGGTAAGTTAACGTGACCGCTCCCTTCAATTGGAACCCACTCGCACTGGTTCGTGCTGCGGATATATGCCAACTGGCCCAGAAGATTGCACGGCTGCAGTCTACCACAGATCGTGAATAGCTTTAACGACAGCGAAAGAAGACTCTTAAGCGACGACTTCGCAATAACCTAAGTCAGTTAATTTTTCTCTGTGTCCTGTCAAGTATCGTGTGAATTTATGCTGCGTTTAGGCTGTTATAACTTAGTGGCTAGAGTGGCGGCATCGTAAGCTGAAGGTCCCCAGTTCGAATCCCAGGATAGACTTTTTCATAAATATAGCATACAGGTAACAATGTAGCAACCCCGGAACATGATGAAAGAAATTTGCACGACTGTTGAATCACCGATGTCAATTCACTCAAGTGCAAACGTATTTATTTCTACGAGAAATAAAGTTTCCTCTGGTGTTCCAGGGGCTCTTTTAATGGATGTATCCTTAAGTTCGCTGTTGGTCTCTATCACTGATGGAGAAATCGCTATCGCCATAAAAAGAGTACTTTTAAAACCGAGGGACCTAAAATTCGCCATTAAAAGAGTACTTTTAAAACCGAGGGGCCTAAAATTCGCCATAAAAAAGAGTACTTTCAAAACCGAGGGGCCTAAAATTCGCCATAAAAAAGAGTACTTTCAAAACCGAGGGGCCTAAAATTGCCAGCAACTTATGGCCATGGCAAAACAGAAAGAATTTCCATTTGTTTCATGACCACGAAAACACACTATTCCCAGTAATTTCACGATCACGGTAAAATGAAATTTTTAGTGGTATCATGACCACGGCAACTTAGAATTCCTCGCAGTTTTATGATCTCAGTAACTAACTGCAGGGCACAATTTTCAGTAGTTTCAGAATCCCAGTGGCACACAATTTTCAGCAATTTTTCTTTCACTGCAACGCACAATTTCCAGTAATTTTATTTTTTGCACTGCAACAGACAATTCCAGCAATTTCATGATGACGGTAATACAGAATTCCCAGAAATTTCATAATGACGACAGCACACAATTCCCAGCAATTTTGTTTTCACATCACCTCACAATTCCAAGCAACCCAGCAATATTGAGATTGCTGCAACGCACAATTTCCAGCAATTTCCTCATATAAACGAATCTTTCCAACAGAAGGATAAACGATATCAGAAAACACCCTAGTAGCCTTCACGCATCAACTACAGGCAAACAAGAAAATCGTTTCACCGGGAGATATTTTTAACATAGCTTAAAGCAATGGCTCGGATAGAGCACGCATATCTGATATAGTACAAAGGTCAGAGATTGCTACACCCACTACTGGTGCTTGGAGTAAGAAGTAAAGCATGCTCACGTCGAGGTATACGTTAGTTTCATTCCTCAATTTTTGTTGACTATCGTGTCTTATTATTGTAATACTGACATGTGCAAGCCTCCGTTACCACTTATAGCAGGGACAATAACAGGAGTAATAAGAGAGAGTGAGTGAGGGTAAGAGGGTAATTGCTTACGGGAGGGGCTAGGGTGATTTTCATATATATATTTTTGTTCAATAAATCGTTTTTCTTAAACCAAAATTATCAATATTAGACACATTTTAAGTCAACGCATAGTGTATTTTTTTAGTAATAACGCTTTAAACTTATTTTTTCTCATATACAAGTGAAGAGTGACACCCACCACCACCCTTAGTACGAGGAAGTTTGCCAACAGTAAAGCCATCGGTTAGGCCGAGACCAAGGTAAGACAAGGCAAGGTAGGTTTTTTCTAAAGACCTATATTTTCTAGCAGAACCTATCTTTCCTCCCTAACCTAAGTTATCGGCTTAACCAATGGCTTCGTTGTGTGGGGTGTACCTCTATCACACAGGCTTACGTAACTAAGGGCATTCGTTTCTTAAAACGCGGAACGTAAGCTTAGGCTACTTTATAGAAGTGGTCTTT
The DNA here is from genome assembly GCA_001587735.2 of Parhyale hawaiensis. NCBI lineage: Eukaryota > Metazoa > Arthropoda > Malacostraca > Amphipoda > Hyalidae > Parhyale > Parhyale hawaiensis. Next base: position 8,759,172 of record LQNS02276769.1, read on the forward strand.
TACTTCAACAAATTTACTCGCCTAATAATTTGGTGTGTACCGTTTCGTTGGTGTTTGTGGGAAATAATAAAGGCGTGCGCTTGGCTTTGTTTTAGAACTGTTTAATAAACAGATATGTAGCGAGATAGCCGTCGAAATTGTCTGCACAGCGTCCAAAGCGAGGCACGGACGATCGTGCCGCGCATTGCTGACGGTAAACATTTTTACACCATTTCTTGGCAACCTCAAAGCAATATTGATAATTAGTTTAAGAAAAATGAATTAATATCGAAAAAAATTAGAAGACAACCCAAGTCCCGATAACACACGCTAATCAAAAAAACGAGTATCGTACTTTTTTTCTCCGAACGTTATGTTAAACTCTTATAAACATAGTTTTGAGATTGCCAAGAAATGGTATAAAAATGTTTACCGTCAGTAATGCACGGGATTTTATCGTAAAGTTAGGAGTTTGCAATAGTGATATAAATATGCGCGAAGAGTGCAGTTTGACCCTCGTTCATCTCAATAACAAAGCTAATTAGTGATAAACTATTTGAATACTTATGTAATCCTAATTTAGTAAAGACTGAAACAATCCTGAGAGGCAAGATTACGTTCCGCATTTTAGGAAACGAATGTGCTTAGCTACGTAAGCATTTGTAATAGAGGTACACGGTGCCACCTTTCACTTTTACATAGGGGAATATAAGAAGTTTAAAACGTTATAACGGGGAAAAACGTTATGCGCCAACTTAAATTGTGTATAATATTGATACTTGGTTTCAGAAAAACGATTTAATGTACAAAAATAAATAAGTAAAAATGAGGAAGTCTCCCGAGCCGCTCGCGTAAACAATTACCACTGAGTAGTGTATGGTTCCGTTTCCACAACAACGGCGAAATCACAGATGAAGAATGAAGGGACATATAGCACGTCAATACACAAGTGGAACTCATGCACGAGGGTGTTCCCCCATAGGATCAACGCGCATGGGGACAGCAAATCATGAAAGCAGAGGAAGAAGAGTACAAAAGGTCAGTAGTAGGAGGGAAAGAAACAAAGTGGACACGAAAGACCGACGTTTCAAAGGCCCAAAAAAAAGCTCATAGCTAAGGTAACCTGCACAAGCCCCTGGGGACGCCGCTCCCCATAACGTATAGACAATAAGGGACATAGAGTATATGTCGATAGAAAGAGGAACCATTAAGGAAGATCACCACGCATGGAAAGAGCAAGTCGGGAAAGAAGAGGTAGAACAGAACAAAGAGTCATAAGTAGGAGTAGGGAAGTAGAAGGAAACAAATTAGGCACCGAGGAAAGACAGGACGGCCTGTAAGGATAGCTGAGGCTAAAGTAGCCTCTTGGGTCTTCCTGGAAGCGGTGTTCCCCATTGCATAGATGGGTCAAACATCGTGCATCAACCCTATCCCTTGGGCAGGGGCCCCACCGACGCCACAAGCGATGCAATGCGTTTTTTGCAGAAGAAATGTTGCCTGCTTTCGATAGCAATGTACGGTGTCTCGTGCGATCTGGGTTGCGTAGGTGGGGACAGTTGATTACTGTACTCGACGCTACGCTTTCGTGTGCAACAAATTTGTTGCGTCGCTTGTGGCATTGGTGTGGCGGAGGTCTTCTTACTCGAGCGTCGCTACCTCGTTACAAGAATTTTTCCTTCCTGCAGACATACAATAAGGGAATGAAACCTTTGAGCGAAATAGGGCAATCTGATTACTCTTCAATGCATCAATTGAAAATTGCTTTCCGCATGTATAGCATTAGTTACTGAATCCTCAAGTGTATGGATACAGTAAGAGTATGAAATTGCATGGAAGCAAAGTGGACCTGCAACTATAGAAGCGTCCTGGATGTTCAACCAAAGTTTAAATGTACCTTAACAAAAAATTGCAGCAATCTGCGACACATTCAAATCACAAAATATTTCGTAGGAAGTTAACGGAAAAAAACATCCCACGAAATGGAACATCTCTGTTAGAATTTTAGTCGTTAATTGTATTCCTTGCGAAACAACGGTCAAAAACTCAAGCATAAAGCTCGAAGAACGACCTTAAGTCAGCAGTTCTTTCCGTATTTCATAGTCAGCATTTGGAATAGACTCCCTTCCGATGTTGTTAGTGCGGAGTCAGTCAACGCGTTTAAAAATAGTCTTGACATACATTGGGAGAGACATACGCCACAGCTAAGAACTCCTCCTCCAGGAGTCGCAAGCTCTTAACGGTCAAAGCTTCCGAGGTCACCTTAATCAGTCTTCTTTTCTCTCCCGCTCCAACTGCACAGTTTGAAATCTCCAAGCTCCACATATCAGCGGCTCTTGATCGTTCTTGTGTGCATTCATGATCGTCTCTTTGGCAGGGACTCTTCCCCCCTTTTTTTCTCTTTTCTCCACTCCTCTACATCCTACTAACATAATGGCAATAGCTCATAGAGGGCCGGGGCGTAAGTTCCGGTATCTCTTTGGGAGTGGGCCTGTTGGTCCGTTTACTGCCGCCTATCTAATTTAGTCTAATAATCTAATCTATTGGTTACCGTATCATGAGGCTGTTGCAATTAGTGATAAATTGTATCATTCAATTTCAGCTTGCCAAAATTAGCTGTTTCATCGACAGTCACGATAGCCCTTTTCATGGTCATAAGCAGCTCCTTTCTTAATAATCCGTTGTTCCTGCTGCTACAAATGTTGTCTTTTATGATATTAATTTGTTTTGTTTTGCTAGCTTTTAAGTTCATTGAGATGCCGCACTCGCTGCTCATTTATTTAACAAAGTAATATTTCACGCTTTTAAGGGATCTTTTGCACTTGATAATACATTTTTGACTTAGTGCGAGCGATCAGGAGTTCTGCAACAATCAACCGTCTCCAAAATGCTCTTCATTTTTCGATCGATTCGGAAGCGCACATATTGTTTTCGGGAAAGTGCGTGACTGAATTTTATACAAGACGGTAATTATTTCATAAAAATAGGTAGGTGCTGTTATTATTACTAGCGGGGCCCATGGAAATTTCAAGGTTATTTAATGTTCTCAAACTATGAAACGTAGCAATCTTAATCGTAGCTATTATATCTCATTATCACCAGCGAACGAAGTGAGAGAGGTGATAATGTTTTCGTTGAAGATTTAAGTATATATATTTGTCTGTCCACTTTAAAAACAAGTAGAAGGAGTTGAGCAATCTTCATAATTTTTTTTTTGTAGAGAGTTTGTTGGGTTGACCTAAATATCAACCACGCCAGAAAAAAAACTAGGCCTTGAAACTAGGCGTTGAATTTACCTCCACCGCGGCGAATTTGCCTCCATCGCAACAGATCGTCCTACGCCACGGAGCGTTCTACTTATCCTATGATATTGTTAAGAGAGCAATAGTTCACGGGTGCGCTGCCCGTAACTTGTTGGCATCCAGATGAGAAGGATTATTAGCTGGCCATCAAAAATGACTTTGATACATTTGCCCCCCCCCCCCCCCCCCCCCCCNCCCCCCCCCCCCCCTCACCGCGGGTGATGGTCTTACCCCACCAGGCGCTGTAGTTTTAGCTTGACCTGATGCAGCTTTTCCAACCCGACCGGGCCTAACCTACCCCATACATAGCACCCGTCACTTTAGCGAAAAGTAGGAAAGTGGAGACCCGTAGACGAACGTAACATACGTGTACTCTGCTCAAGCTGGGATGGACCACAGGCTGACTGTGTTGCGGGGATGTGTGTGCGGCACGGAGGTGGAGCAACACACGCCATACTATACCCTTCTCTCTCTCTCTCCTCTCATAAGGCGGGAAATGCGAAAACAAAGTTATTGGCGAATTATGCGATAACTTTGTTTTGTTACCTCCTACATGGAGTAAACTTCGTTTTTGCGGCTACTGTATTACCGTGAGTTTGATCAGTGAAGAAGGGTCATCACAAATTCCTCGCAGTCCTTTTTGAAAGCGCGGACACTTCAGTTTAATTGATAAACGCTAATGTTACCACGCATTTGCTCACAATAATATTTTATTAGACAAAATGTTTTTGATTAAGAATCCTACATTACGCTTATTTCACTGCAACACTACATTAAACGTGCTAATATAGAACAAAAATAACAATCAATTTGCTGACAAAATCGGCCTATGAGTATACTACAGTTACCCTAAAATAGAGATCGTGTAATGAGAGAACTGTTCGAGTTTTGAGGTAGCGTGTTTGTTCGAGTTTTGAGGTAGTCTGTTAGTTCGAGTTTTGAGGTAGTCTGTTAGTTCGAGTTTTGAGGTAGTCTGTTAGTTCGAGTTTTGAGGTAGTCTGTTAGTTCGAGTTTTGAGGTAGTCTGTTAGTTCGAGTTTTGAGGCAGTCTAGTTGTGAGGTCTGCCTATACTTGAATGGCTTTTACGACAACGGACTTTTGATAGAGACGTTAACGTTCGCCAGCGAAACAACGGCCAGAAACTCAAGCATAATGATCTAAGAACTACTGTACTCTCAGCCAGCAGTTCTTACCGTACTTTATAGTGTACATATGGAATAGACTCCCCCCCCCTGACATTGTTGGTGCAGCGTCGGTTAATGCGTTTAAAAATAGCATTGACAAACATTGGGAGCAATATCCTCCACGGTTACGAACTCCTCCAGGAATCCCAAACTCGTAACGGACAAAGATTCTACGCCGCTGTAATGCAATTCACAGTCATGCCTAAATTTACTTAAGGTCCCCGAACTCTGCGAATCTGCAGCATTTGATTGTGCTTGCACCATCAACTTCTTGACTGAGTTTACTCTCCTCATCTTTTTCTTTTCTTCCTCTGATATCTCTATGATTCTGACGTAATGGCAATGGCTTATAGAGGACCGGAGCTTAAGTTCCGGTTATTCAATGTAGAAACAAACATTGAGAACAATGGGGAGCAAACGCAAAAATCAAGAGGCAAAGATCAAACGTCAAAAATCAAACGTCAAAAATCAAGAGGCAAAAATCAGAAAGCAAAAGAAAAGGCAAAATCAAAGGGCAAAATCAAAAGAGAAAATCAAAGATTACATTATTATATTATTGAATAGTGTAAGCTTCCGTCTCTACAATTAAGGTGATCTAACAAAGGAAGAAGTAAGGGATATATTGCTTGACGATAGAAAAGGGGAACCCATGCAAGAAAGTGTTCCCAGGCAGGATCAACGCACATGAGGACAGCAAGTCGGGAAAGAAGAGGAAGAACAGAAGAAAGTAACATCAGTGAGAGTATGAAATCTGAGGAAGCGAATGGGCACGAGAAAGACAGACGTCCCGAAGGCCTAGCTAATGGATCCCTCTGGGGGCGCTGCTCCCCATAACATAGAATGGGCTAATTTAACTTAAATAACCCTATGGCCCACCTAATGTCTCCCGAAGGCCCGAGGAGGCAAAAGGTAAAAGCAAAAGGTACAAGGTAAAAGTAAAAACAAAAGTAATAGCAAAAGGTACAAGGTAAAAGCAAAAGGTAAAAGATGAAAGCAAAAGTAAAAGATGAAAGCAAAAGATAAAAGTAAAAGATATAAGCAAAAGTAAAGCAAAAGGTACAAGGTAGAAGCAAAAGTAAAAGCACAAGGTATAAGGCAAAAAGCTAAAGGTAAAAACAAAGGGTAAAAGCAAAAGGTAAAAGCAAAAAATAAACGGTAAACCAGAAAGTAAAGCAAAAACTGAGTATTAATGCCTATCTGGTGAACGAAATATTTATCTGAGTGGAGGTAGCTGCAGTACGTATCTTACATACAGGTTGTTCTTGGCATGCTTATGGTGAATTTGTTATAGTGCCGTGCATTGGGTGGCAATGCCAGTTTGCCTATAGCTACAGCACACACAAGTAAAAGCAATCACGGGCATCATCTACAATCCTTCGCCGTCATTTCACGACGGCGCTGGCCGCTAGTATACAAAGCAACTAAAGCTTCCTTCCGCTTCACCTCTTCCTCGAAAAAAAAAAAAAATTAGATTCTCACCATTCCCGTAGCGTTCCAGGAATTCATTCCAGCAGGGCCAGCTGTGAGTCAGGACCGTCACACCCACTTGGTGTTGTCACGTGACCTGTAAAACAGAAGGATACTTTATGTTTCTTTCTTGTTAGCACTTGGTATTACATACTGCCATGTACTTACAGTCCATTCTTTAGCATGACCGCCGAGACAGCGAGTTACTGGTTACTATTTATTATTCGAGTGAACATACACTGGTCATTATAAATGCTTCTATTACATGACATTTCGTACAATGACTCAATGTACACTGCTCTGTATATTGTATGGTATATATAAATATAAACTTCTTCCTATCCTATTTTATTTCTACATAGCTATTATATCCATGTGACTGTTTCTCTAGAATGACATGAATAGCAGTGAAATGTAAAGGTATGCCTCTCTATTTATATACTGTATATATGTATGTAGTGCATTCTTTTGCACTACACACATTAACGTATAGCAATATCCTCATTTGCACTTCTTAAGCATACCCTGTGGAATAACGAGACTTGGTTTATTATCACCGGCGAGGGAAGTGAGAGAGGTGATGTTTTCGTTGAAGATTTGAGTGTATATATATATATATATATATATATATATTAGTGTATTTCTCTGTCCACCCAAGCAATGGTTGAAGGAGTTGAGCAGTGTTCACAATTTTTTGTAGAGAGTCTGATGGGCAGAGGTCGGCATCTCTGATTATGTTAAGATGCTACGATGGCCATCGCTATCGTTCTTAGGGTGCCCGCACACCAAAAGACTGTAAGCGAACAAGCAAAAAAGACTGAATTCATCAACATTGATACGTGCGGGAGTACACACACTGAAAGAGAGTAAGCGAGCGAGAGAGAAAGACGGGAGTTAGTCTGAAGCGAGAAACCGTGTTGAACCTGCTTTCACGCTAGAAGGTCGAGCGAGATATGCCCAGAGGTAGGTGTCGGTGTATCTGTGACCGCCATGTCACAATGTCAGTGTGCTGTGAGACGTCGACAGGAGATGTGGATCAGTTCTTCCAGCCTGAACAATGAATGTCTGATATTCAAAGTTTAAGCTGTGTCGTGCTTTGGAACTCAAAGGGTCCAAAGCACAGCAATATTATACATGTTTCAAAGCAATGGAATGGAATAGGAATGTAATTCAACTTTAACAGCCGTCCTAGAGACGTCTTTCGGTGTGCGATAGTTCTCGCCTCTCATCAGTCAATCTCTCTTGCTTTCGTGCTTCCAGTCTTTTGGTGTGCAGGCAGCCTTACGATGGCGATGGCAATACCATCGCTCCAACGGCATCGGAACCAAAAATCGCCAATTTTTATCAGCGATGCCCTACGATGAAATAACCGTCGGCGATGGCCATCGTAGGGCGTCACAATCGGCGACGGACCATCGCATTAACACATTTAAAAAACTCAAACATTTCAGACGACAAACATCGAACAAAAGCAGCATCTCTTATAACTTCGGCCTGTGTGCGATTTTCAAAGCAGTAATACTATTCCTAGCTGGTAAAAGGAGCGAAATGTAAGGTCCATGTTATTAATTGACATTGTTAGATCTGGGGAATGTATTAAAATAGACTTTGTAACCCTCTTGTAGGCGCCAATCTACTTTGCATCAACGGCCTGGATTATTTGCTTCACTAAGGTCTTCTCACTGAGCTTTAGGATGAGGGTATTGTCGATACAACGGTATGGTACCATCTATTTATTCAAGAAGGGCTCAAGAAAAATAGGGTTGCAAATATTGTGTGCTCTGTAGAAAATAAAATATTTGGTTAACTTGAATGCAAATACCGTACATGAAATCTATCAAGAATTATCTGCTGATGAATTAGCGGAAGTAGCAAGAGACTAGAGTACTCTCAGAGATTACGCAGCTATTATATTGTCCTAGGCATCTCTACTGACGACCCAAGGGAAGGGAAGCAAGGAGCGTAACGGGAGGACTCACGAAAAATTAGCACCAAAAAGTGACGTCATCATCGACGAAGCTATGGCTGAACAGCTTAGGAGTATTTTAACTAATTTCACCAGAAAAATCGTCTTAAATTGCAAACTTTATCTCTAGCGTATAAATAAATGAAAGTAATGTATACTAATTTAGTAATTAACTACAGAAAATTGCAGTGCATACTGGTGGAAACTTTCACAACACTTGCGCCGAATTTGTTCCCTTTCGGCGACTCAATTTAACTTCTTTTTCTTGATTGAAACCTTATTTACACTTCGTATTCACTTCACAGCACTCTTCACAGAATATATCTATTCCTTACCAACAAATATAAGCACCATTATAGCCAATTCTGTACGCGAGAGAAACCACAGTAACAGTTAGCCTATTGCCCGAACTTTCTGTACTTGGCGACAACATTTTTCGATATTTTGAAGCTCAAGTAGCTGGCTAGTCTTGAGCGGGAGACTGAACGAAATAAATCGAAAAAAATACGATGATATGTTCAAGAAAACCATATACGAAGGTCTGAGGCCCCACACCTAAAACACTTCGACTCGTCGATGTGATGTAAATTAGCTACGTACGGTCACAGCTATGTTTTATTTCAGTCCTATTGTTGAGTCCCCCCGTTGCATTCTTTGCTTCCTGCTCATGTGCTACACCGGCCTCCAATGCGACACAGGTTGGGTAACACCGGGTGACACCGACGACAACCCTCCTAAATTTTAAGGTTATGAGCTGGATAACACTGCCTTTGTTTGCAAACATTGACTATGATACTCGAATATTAGAATTACAAAACGTATGACTGCCATATATTGCTTGAATTCTAGGATGTGAAGCACGTTTGTGTAATTTTCTTAACTTTATATTCTAAAATACAGCCCATATACGACTCCGCCAAAAATGTATATGTTTAAGCATGCCAAAAATTCCGCAACACATTGTTGGGGCACTGAGATCGCATTCACTGCTACACGTGTAACACTGTGAGGGTAACGCCGGCGTTTGGTTGCAACACGACCCTGGGCTGCCAGGGGAGACTGCACAAATCTATATTTTCAGTAGCCCATTCATTAACTTCCACTAACTTGGGACACAGCTCAAAATACGCCACACTAAAGCATATCACTGCTCACCATGGCTTATGCTATAAATAAATGTATCACTAGTAGAGGACGAATAGAAGAAGAAAGACGAAATAAACCTTAAGGATGAGAAACTAGAAGAAAGACCGAAAGAAACAGAAAGCAATGCGAGGGACACTGCAATTTTGTGAGGGCTCAGCGGCCGGCAGCTGATCTATATGGACAGAATTCTTCTTCTACAGTGTAAGGATTGAGAACTGCGACAACACCCCTCTTTGTTTTATTGTCACCAAAAAAAATGAATGTTTCAAATTCGTAAGGCTGTTCTTCTGTAGTTTTAGCCTTATTTTATTATTCATCGGCATCGGAAGTACAACCGATAACGATGCCCATCGTATGCCATCGCCGATGGATTTTTGTGATGTTCCATTGTAACATCGTAGTTTTTCCGATAGCGATGATCTACACACCATCGCAATCGTATAATCGGCGAAGGCCATCGTGCCAGGCTCTGCTGATGGGTTCATCTAGATGTGACCCATGCAAAAAACTAGAATTAGCTAGCCATAAAAAATGACGACCATGAATTTTATTTTCTATCCATCCAAAAAGAGGCGAAAGGAGTCGAGTCATAATAATAATTTTTTTTTATGGCTGTCAGGTGGGTTGTCTGAGATGTGAAAAATGGCAAAAATTTTGAGTTAGCTAGCCATAAAAAATGACGGCGTTGAATTTGTAACTCCACCCAGAAAGAGGCAGAAGGAGTTGAGCAATGTTCACAATTTTTTGTTGGGAGTCAAGTGCTGTAATTTAGATGTGAACAATATTAAAAACTCGAATTAGCTGGCCATAAAAAAAGACAGCGATAATTTTATTGTTTATCCACCCAAAAACAGGTAGAAGGAGTTGAGTCATGATGCTTTTTTTCCAGACAAGCCAGATGGGTTGACTGAGATGTGAAAAATGCCAAAACTCCGGAGTATGCTAGCCATAAAAAATGACTGCGTTGAATTTGCCCCCTACCGCGGGTGATGGGTCTTACGAGGCATTCTAGTTGGGGTATTAGAAAGCTAACAGGCAAGTCAGACAAGAATTAATATATTGAGTAGTTTAAGTCTCCGTTTCCATAACAAAGGTGATTTCGCAGAAGAAGAAAGAAGGGACACATAGTATGTCGGCAGAAACGTAAAATTCATGCACGAGGGTGTAGCCACGGAGGATCAACGCGCATTGGATCAGCTAGTCGGGAAAAAGAGGAAGAACAGAAAAAAGCAATATCAGTACGAGTACGAAAGCGGAAGGAAGTACAGTGGGCACAAAAGACAGACGTTCCGAAGGCCTAGCTAATGGCTAACCTGCACAAACCCCCTGGGTTGCTGCCCCCCCTAACATGGGATGGGTGAACCTAACTAACCTAACCCTATGTCCCATCTTATGCCCCCTGAGGGGAGTCAGACCAGAATCATCAGCATAGGTGGAGTGGGCGCGGGGGTGTTTTATGACGTCATCGGCGTAACTCAATATAGATAGCGCACTGCCAGAAATGCTACACGCAGTCATTTTTTTACATAGGCTGAGAACAAATGTTCTAGTTAACTCATTTATCTACACAAGGCATTTTCCTGTTAAGACATACTATCAAAATTACGAATTACATAAAAGCAATATCTTAATGGCCAAGTGCAAATGGCCAGTACGTCCCGAACTGGCCGAATATTATTCACCATTCAAATCAGGTAAGAGCTACTCTTGCCTGCACTAACAGCCAAGTTTTCATTTCGGGATCCCAGTCGAATTGGGCAAATTTTGAATCCTGGGCATTTTGGACGAGTCCCGGGGAATCCAGGTAGCTTCTGTTCTGAGTATTTTGGCTCATGATCAATTAAGTTTGCACTACATCTTACTGGATTCCTGGATGATGTTCGGGCCCTCACGTCCCGGGCCACGCTGGTGCGCCACCCAGTCTTTGGATCAGTGTTGCACTGCTAGATCAACTGGGCCCGCCGGTGTGCCAGCTGCTCCAGCAGGCTATTGCCTTCTGCAGCCAAGGGGTAGTGCACCAGCGGGGGTTGATCCGGGATTCCATCTAAGAACGCATCCAGTTTCCTCTTAAAAGCTGGAAGTGGTCCACGAAAAGTTCTGAGATGTGTCGGGAGGCCATTAAACGGCTTGGGTCCCATCACAGAGAACGAGCGGTCACACCACGCTCGCACGCCAGCAGGTAGTCGATTGTCATATGGTGGTATCACACAGATTGTTCCAAAGCGAATATGTTCTTTCTTGCTGATTTTCAGGCGATGGTCACTGAAGTTAGGGACCAGACCCATTATGACTTTCCACACATATATTATAATGTATCTTTCCCTACGACGTTGAAGAGAGTACATCGATAAGAACTCCAGCCGCTCCCAATAGTTGAGATGATGGAGTCCCCCGATCCTGGCCGTGAATGTTCTTTGGATACCCTCTAGTTTTCTGATGTGACCTAGGCAACAAGTTTGTTGCCTCAATTTTATGCGTGAGTAAAAGACAAAAAATACATGGAGGACACGAATATTGCACCAATAGTGATATTGCACCAATACCGACGCTTCTTTCGCTAATTGCAGCAAAAGTAAACCGAGGCAGAACTTCTTATCCAGACGCTGTCGTGGGCGTGGAATTTTAATAGAGACAGGCAGCAACGGCTACGGAAGCTGAACGTTTCGGCGGGGCTGAAGTTTGGCTGACTCGCTGATTGGCTGTACGAATGACTAATAGCTTGTGATTGACTGGAAGGGAGCAGCCATCGCAGAAATAAAAAAAATAACAATAATAATAGAAAAAATCCTGACTTGTGCGCCGATCTACGTTCCTCTGTTCTTTTTTATTCATCCTCCTTTGTTGTGGGGATGTTTTCAAAGGACCGTAGTGTAATAGCTCATAGAGTACCGGCGCATGAGTCCCGCTTGCTCTCTGGGAACGGGCCTACTGGTCCGACGATTGCCAGCTACATAATCTCATAATTGGTAAGCTTGGAGTTTGCCCTACAGCTCAAGCATAAGCATTTGCTTTCGTGTGCATCCTGCTTGACAAAAGGTGGGCTTGGCGCGCAATGGCAGTGCGTGGTTCAGAGGGGACCTGAGCCTATGGACACATCATTATGAGAACTAGCTGGACCCGTGAAACTTTCACGGCTTTGCAAGGCCTTTCAGACAGACACGTGAAACTTTCATATTTTAGCATGGAGACACCACACTTGTTCTTCAACACCGAGACTCGATGTGTG
>LQNS02276769.1:8787879-8805687 GCA_001587735.2 Parhyale hawaiensis
TTTACTCACCGAGCACACCTATTTACTCACCGAGCACACCTATTTACTCACCGAGCACACCTATTTACTCACCGAGCACACCTATTTACTCACCGAGTACACCTATTTACTCACCGAGCACACCTATTTACTCACCAAGCACACCTATTTACTCACCGAGCACACCTATTTACTCACCGAGCACACCTATTTACTCACCGAGCACACCTATTTACTCGCCGAACACCCCTATTTACTCACCGAGCACACCTATTTACTCACCGAGCACACCTATTTACTCACCTAGCACACCTATTTACTCACCGAGCACACCTATTTACTCACCGAGCACACCTATTTACTCACCGAGCACACCTATTTACTCACCGAGCACACCTATTTACTCACCGAGCACACCTATTTATAGTGATAAATATAGGATAGGCGTCGCTAGGCTTATTGTAGGGGCTTAAGGCTACTTAACCCCCCTTAAAATATTCCAAGTCCTGAAGAAATTTTTGAGATACCGATTTATGAAGCTTAGCATTACATCAGTACTCAAGTACAATTAGTCAGCAATCGCTCAATTAAGGGATTTCGTGTTATTTAAATATTTTTTAATATAAAATTTCTATCGAAGACACTAAATCATCACAGAAACGAGCTTTTCTCTTTTTGGTGATGCAATGTTAAAGGAAAATTCTGTACATGAAAAGCAAAATTATAAAATTGTTCAGTCAAAGGAGAAAAAATGTTTGCCATTGAGTCGTTCTACCGCGCAGTGTTACTGTCTACGTGTCGAGTCCGATGCATCGTCATCAAAACTTGCATAAATAACGGAAGCGATTCCTATTTTGGGAATGATATCTTTGACAACTACGTGCCATCAATCCATGTATATATTTTATATCCAATGTTACATTATTTTTGTAACTTCTGTAAGGACGGAAGTGTAGGACTGGTTTTACAAACGAAACCACAGTTCAGGCAAACATTTTGCAAACAAAATATGACGCGCTGCAGTGAGCTCCACCAATGATTTAATACTAAAATATACGAATCAGTATTTTTAAACTAATGTGTAAAATGTCTGGTTTGAGTAGGATATGATAGTAAAATTCGAGCTAATTTTGACAGGGAGTTATGGTAAAAATTTACCCTATTAAAGAAGAACAATTCCACTTTGGCATATTGTCTTTATATACTGCACAAAATATATAACTGTAAATAGCTTTACCAATCGTGACTTTTATTTCAAAATTTAACTTTAACACAAAATAAGAACCACCCTTTTCAAAATAGCTATTAGGCATATGTGTATTTTCACATGCCTCATTATTAATACAATTCATAGAGCATTAAAAACAAGTTCTATTTGATTGTTTTTTTACGTTAACGTTCACGTTCATATCTTCATGCGCCGCCATATTGAAACAAAGTTTGTTTCCAAATAGATCTGTTGATACAAAATCGCCACCAGAGGGCGACGGAAATTGAGACAATAAATTTGCTCGTGCTTCCATTCTATGCTCTTCGGTGTGGTACAGCCATGTTAAACTGTGAAGGTTTCACGAAGCCACCTAAAAAGGCCCCACAAAATTATGAAGGTTTCACTTGCACAGTTAATTATCACTATCACAACTACCGGTATCTCATACACTACAATGCAGTTTTAACTAGAGCACTCTGAGAGCGCATACCTCCGCCAAGTGAGCCAACGGTAGCAAAAATTCAAATTGGTTCTGAAACCATAATTTTCGTTGCACAAACTCCAAAATCTAATCATTTGTGCCTTTTTATATTAATAACGGCTTGTTCAATTTTTTTGAAGATCCGTTCATAATTTTTTGAGTTATACTGTTAACAAACGTTATGACAAATATGAGTCAAACATACAAACGAACCAACCGATCTGCACCAAAATTTGATAATTTATGTCTTTTATCACTACTAACAACTTCTATAAATTTCATAAAGATCCATTCATTAGTTTTTGAGTTATTGTGCTAACAAGCATAAAATTAAAAACAGTGACAAACGAACGAACGAACAAACGGACCATTACCATAATTTGGTAATCTACTCTTTGTTATATACCTAACAACTCATGTTAATTTCATCAAAATTCATTCATAACTTTTTGAGTTAGGGTATCGAGAAAAATGACGGAGACAAACAAACAAACAAATGGATGGACATATCTTCACCAAAAGTTAATCATCTGTTCCTCCTAACATACCTAACAATCCCTGTAAATTGCATCCAAATCGGTTCGTAACTTTTTGAGTTATCCTGGTGACAGACAGACAAACAAACAGACAGACAGACAAACACGACGAAAACATAACCTCCTTTGTGGAGGTAATTATCAGATGCTCATCACTTCTATCTTTGAAAGCTCCGTTGGACTTTCATTACTCTAGGGGAAATCACTCACTACTGCACTATGTACACCTCATCACTGTTCAAAAGCACACCATACATATCATAACTATTCAACACCAAACACACCCCATTACTAATCCACATCACACACCACCCAGTTATTTCTCAGTAATCAATACTACACTGCAGCATACCACACATTATCGATAATCAGCGGCCCATGTCATTACATCACACCACAACTTATTTTGAACCAGCATCCCATCTCATTAGTATTCAACACTACAACAAATATCATCACTGACTAATATTACTTCGTACCACATTCTATGACATCACCAAACAGCATCATACTGCACCTCATTACTAATCATCATTTCGGCTTATCATATTACAACTCCATACCACACCTCGTCCCCAAGCAACATCACACTCCACATTAGTATACATGAACGTTACACCTCATCACTAATCTACATCACACCACATCTCATCGCTAATCAACTCGACACTTCAACGCTAATCACCACAACATGGCTTCACTAATCAATACCACATCACACTTATCACAAATTATCGTTGCTCGGAGCCACACCACACTTTATCATTATTTAACATCACGCTGGGCCAAACCGCACCTCATCACTAATCAACATCACACTGGGCCACACCGCACCTCATCATTAATCAGCATTACACTGGAGTATACTACACCTCATCACAAATCCTCATCATCCTGGACAACATCACATTTCGTCGTTAATCGACATCACAACATACTTTATCACAAATGAACATCACACTGGCGTACACCACACCCTCGTCACTAATCAACTTCACAACCTCTCAGTCGTTGAGCTACGATGTTTCTCCAAACTTTGAAAACTTTTAGTAAAAATGACCGGCCAGGCTGGGAAGTTCCGCTAACAACAACAGGGTTTCGTAAAAACATATTTTGTTTTTGATATTGCCCGCTTTGTTATTCGTGATTCATCAGAAAGATGAATATTAATGCCTCTTACTTCGCTGAAATATTTAGAGCATTTGTGTATTTCTTCTGGTTCATGTTAGACAAAATTGAATTTTGATGGGTGAGAATCGGATTTATCAAAAAAGTTAACCTCGGAAATAACCCCTTAGACCAGTGCTTCCTAACCTTTTCGTAGTGATTATGTACCCTAAAAATGCAGTTTTTCAATTGTCAGTTACCCCAATGAATATAAGCTCCTGATCAAATGTTTAAGTCCACTTGAAAATGTAAAACATAACGTCTCAGTGATAAATAAACTCCTTGCACTAGGGATCCGTAATTTCTAAAGGTAATTTAGAAATTACTGATCCTTAATCGAAGCAGATTATTTCTCACTAAAGCCTTATCATAAATTTTTTCGCATTTTCAAGTGGTCTTAAACTTTTAATCAGGAGTTTATACCCGGCAGTATCGGCTATTTATTTCGCAGTCGCATAATAAACTACGCAAGTCAAATAACCCGCTGTTGTCAGATTACCTCTTCTCATACAGAACATCCATTACCCTAAAAATATGGGTCCGTTACCCCACAGGGGTTATCTATTGCCGAGCTGACAAACACAGCCGCTGACTGACACTGGTCAGTTCTACGGTGCCAGTGACGGGTTGTTTTAGGAGGGTGTTCGGCTGGCCATCGGGATTATATTTAAGAATGAATACCTCAAGGTGTTGCATCCTCCATATGATGGGCACTGCATCCAGTTGAGAAAAACATATGCGTTTTGTTTGATGGCTTAACTTGTAGCCTACGCAACTTCCGCTTCGTCCTTTTCAATCGTGTTGCAGGTGTTGGAAGCAATTTTGATTACCGTTGAGACGCCTAAAACACCATTTTCAAGAAGTATGATTGCATTCTCTGGAGTGTCAAGGTTAACCGATTAAGGTTCAGAGCGTGAAATTCGATTCACTGGTAGAATCCAGCGCACCTCTCCCAAGTTCCGGATACGTCAGGCCTCGAAGTTTTATTATTGCATACAGTCAGACCGTAACAATAGCTACCGATGGGACCAATTAGTCACATGCAGGTAACGGATTAATTATAGGTGACTCGTTTAATAATTCCTAGCAATGTTTAATAATGCATCATTCGGTCCAGTATTTATTGCTTAATTATAGATAAATTAAAATGATAGCGCTCGCCTGAACTCTTCGGCGAATGACGACGGTTTTTGTATTGCTATGATGTCACGCAACGAAGCGAAAGCAAGGTTGTGTTGGCGTCAGTGTCTGCCTCTTCTCCTGATTACGCACTCGCCTCGCTAGGAAACTCAGTTCCTGGACCAGTGCCTATCAGACTGTTGGCGAGTGAGGTTGTGTTTTGCTACGGCCTGTGCGTTTCATGAAGAATCTAGGTTATGTTAGTATTGGGCTTCATATAATAAACACATGAAAGAGGCTCTAGTGCACTTGTATGTAAGAATAGAAATTTACAGAGAGATAGGAAACGACAAACGCTCTCAGTTGCACTGCCTGTCGACAGGATATTATTTGATGATAGCCAATAATTACGCGTTTAGGCAGTGATTTTTAGGAGTCTTAACTGAGGTGTTGCGTTAAGCTCGTATCCTACGAGAGCCTGAACTGAAAAACTTTTCACGTTCTTGAAACCAAAGTTTCTGTGACCGAAGCTGTAGCTCACTGTGCTTCAACATTGGTTTAAACTACATGGAACACCTCATAGCGTAAGACCATCATTCACGGTGAGAGGGAGGGGGGGGGGGCTGCTGGATAGGGAGTGGTCGAATGTGCTGTGTCAGCTGTTTTGGTATTTTTCACTTCTAGGTGGACTTACCTGATTGCCTGCTAGAGATTGTGATGATAGCTTAACTCTTTTAGGGACTTCTGTGTGAAAAACATGCAAAAATAAGTTGTATACAAAGAATTGGAGACGCATAGTTACAGAAAGAAAATATTGTCACCTTTCTCAGTTCGTTTACAAGGGATAAATGCACGTCGCTGCAAATTTAAACTTCCTCGAAATTTCGAGAAATATTCGAAACTGTGCAACAGGCGCTTGCTGCAGTAGGAAAACTGTGATGGTGTCCAAGAGTCTGAGGAGTTTTTGGATAATGTAATTTTGGGCAAGTCGAAGCCTTTATTAGGCTCACGCTTCAGAAAAAATGGGGACAACGTTTAGTTATTTACGCTCTCATTTTCAGCGGGAGGTACATTGCCGATAGAATGCGTCACCCCTCCTTTCCAGTGGTGGGTGTGAAGGTTAAGATCGTCTCAAACGTTCAACGAAACATCAAAGCACTGAAATATTTATTAAGTTCATAAATGAGAGGACCTCATTGGTTAATTTTCCGAATCGACCGTATACGGAATTTAAGAAGACAAATTACGTTTTTGGACTAATTGGACGATTCTAAGGCCCTGTTCACACGTCCCTCAACGTAACGCGTTCAGCCAAACTGATGGACGCGGCGCTTTGATTTGATGGAAGCGGTAGCAGCAAATGAGAGAGACGGAAGGATGAAACACGCCCATTTTCTGAACGACCCGCGTTATTAAAATTTAACAAACAAACCCTATACATATTGAATTAAACATTTATAGCGTTTTAAAATCATTAGCAAGTCTAAAAATGTTTCTTACCGCCATTTTAATGATCAAAATCGCTGCACTACCGTTTAACTCGAGAAATATAGTTAAGCTGAAAATGTTGAACTAAGAACACAGACGCCATCTTTGATTCGACAAGGAAGCGTACAGCTGCGTGATGTTTTCACTTTTATCGGTTTATCAGGCTATAAATGTTTTAGAAATAGGCTGTTCCTATCAAATTCAGAATATAGGAATCATGTGATACGAATATGACTTCAAACCGACGCGAAATATTAGCGAAAATATAAAGAAACGAGATCTTAAGTGAACGCGTGGCGTCATTCATTTGAGTGAAGGACACTTTTACGTGTGAACAGCGACAGCAAAAGTTGACGCACGGCTAGTGTTCATTTTCGTGACTGAACACGTGACGATGAGGGACGTGTGAAATGGCACTAAGACACTTTTCTTCTATGACCTTTCCCTCGCAAATGCATATTTTGCGAGATACTTGACTTTGAAGTTCGCATTATTTTCCTATGGCTTGCTGGGAACACCATAGGAACCTAACCTAACCTTACCTAACCTAAGATTATTGTAAACGTTGACAATAAAACGAGATTGATTACTAACCTTTAAAAGTTGAAAACCAGTTGCCTTCATCTTATAAACAATAATGCCTATCGCGACGATACTTAAGTTTTGATTTACACTTCGGACGAGCTTGGTTGTCTTTATTTGGAAGAACACCGTGTTGTGCAAGTGACTTCAATGCTTCGTTATTATTTTCATAACACAAATGAATGATTTTATAACGTTTGTGATCACAAAAAGAACACAAAACAGTAGAAAAATTTGGAAACGATGTCGACGGTACAGCAGCTATACTGCGGATGAGTATGAACACAGTTCATTTAATAGTTCAATTGCAATTTATTGTGCTTGTTATGTTTGTAGACCATTCAACTTTTTAGCCTGTTGTAATGCAAACTTTTCTTAGTGAATAAAAAATCGTCTAATTTTAGCTTTTTTATGCTATACGAAGCATTCTAACTTGTAAGGTTAGGTTAGGTTAGGTTCCTCTTCTGTACGTCGCTAGCAAGCTCATAATGACACCGGTTATTTTCTCCCATAGGAAAACAACGGGAACTTCAAAGTCAAATATTTCGAAAAATATTCTTTTGCATCGAAACGTCATAGAAGAAAAGTGTCTTAGAATTGTCGAATTAGTCTAAAAACATATTTTGTTTGGCTAAATTCCTTTACTGGTCGATTCGGAAAATTCACTAAATCGGTCAATGTCTTCAGAAACGCGGAGTGCTACCAAAATATAAAAAAGCGGTGTAACATGAAAAAAAAAAATTATTTACGGAAAGTAAATGAAACTTTTAAAAATAAATGATAACAATTTAAGAGCACGATCAGAAAAACCCCCAATTATTTCCAAATTAGATTAGATAGTGAACAATAAACCAACAGGCCCATCCCATAGAGCATCCGGAACTTACGCCCCGGCCCTCTATGAGCTATTGCCATTACATCAAATCGATACAGAAAACAGGGGAAGAAAAGAAGAAAATGTGGCAAGAGAGTAAATTCAGCAAAAAGCTGGTCGTGTAAGCATAATCAAATGCTGCAGATTCGTTGTGTTCGGAGACGTTAAGTAACTTGGGGCATGATAGACAGTGAATTACACCCGCTTAGAATCTTTGACCGTCACGAGTTGGGAGTCCGTAACCGTGAAGGACGTTGCAGTAGATGAAACAAAAAATATTAGAAACACCAACTGAAAAAATCCTCAGAAGACTGCGATGGAAACGCGACAAAAATCTCAAAAACACGAGATTAAAACCGAACAAAATTAGCTCTACGAAGTAGAAAAACTAAAAACAGATCTTCGGAAATACACCAAAAAAAGTAACAAACACACAATAAAAACCTAAAGAGATGCTGAAAACCAACGTTGAAAAAACTTTTAAAAATTGTCGGTAAGGTCCAAGAGATTCCAAGCTTCAAGACACACCCAACGATGGCTGAAGCGCCGAGAAGAGTAGAGAAGGTGGGCGGGAAATTCCCGTAGATTTTATCTTCTCCAAGGCGTACGTGGGTGTAATTCTGGAGCTGCAGGTGCTCATCTCGGCTCATTGCATTTTTCCTCGAAATTTTGGGCTTTTTTGAAGGCATTACGGGCCAGGTACGTCTTAATGTTCCTCTGGACAGCGAGCTCGCTCTTAGTTTGCAGTTTTCTTCTTATACTTTCTGAGGAAGGCAAGTCTTGAACAACATTTCTATTATGAGTTGAGCCACTTGATGTATTAACGGGACACAATTTTTTGGTCTTTCTAAATATGAACATTGGACCTAATCAGGGATACTTGGTCGTAACACAAACATGATAGCGGGGTTCGTTGTCACTGTTAGATGGTTACGACGCATTAACTTGAAGATTGTAGATTTTTTATTTATTAAGAGGTGTTAACAGGGAGATTATGGCTACTGTTCGTTTGTTAAAAGGTATTAACAAAGAAATTGTTGTTATTTTTAGTTTGTGAAGACGTAGTAACACGGAAATTGTGGCCATTTTTTCGTTTGTGTTTACACGGAGAGTGTTGCTTATTGTCCAGTTTTTGTTAAAAAATAAGATCATAGTGCCTGAAAATAACACACAGTATTTTCCGTATATTAGATGAAAAGCTGAATGTAGATTCCTCTTATGCAATCCCAACCCAGTTGAGCTACCATAGTTTGAAAAACGCTAAGCACAGTCTTGCATGCTGTCTCTGTAAGCGGTTCCGTTGGTGCGGGATTAATATAACACACGTCACCTTGGGATGGTGATTGCAATACGCGATTAACTGGTGGGTGGCACCGGTGTAACACACGTCACCTTGGGATGGTGATTGCAATACGCGATTAACTGGTGGGTGGCACCGGTGTAACACACGTCACCTTGGGATGGTGATTGCAACACGCAATTAACCGGTGGGTGGCACCGGTGTAACACACGTCAGCCTGGGATGGTGATTGCAACACGCGATTAACCGGTGNCGCGATTAACTGGTGGGTGGCACCGGTGTAACACACGTCACCTTGGGATGGTGATTGCAACACGCAATTAACCGGTGGGTGGCACCGGTGTAACACACGTCAGCCTGGGATGGTGATTGCAACACGCGATTAACCGGTGTGTGGCACCGGTGTAACACACGTCAGCCTCGGGATTTCTTGCAACACACCCGATTGACAAACCCTGCCCTGTTGCAGCCACCAAAGTTCTACAAGAGAGGAACACTTGCAACTCAACTCAAGTAACTTTGCACACTTCGCAGCACCATTCGCTCCCAGGCGATGGGATCCGAATTCCAGGAAGAAGGGCCCGTGAAAATGTATTCCAGTCTTGTGTTGGGCTTCTCAGAACTGCCTACTGTGGCAGAGTGAAACTTGCTCTCGACACGTTTTGGTGTTCTAACAAGTTGAAGAGAACTTTTTCTTCGTTACGTTTTGGTAACTTGACTAGTGAACAGAACTCGTTATCGACACGTTTTGGTGTTCTAACTAGTTGAACAGATCTTCTCCTGCGTGCGTTTTGGTATCTTGACTAGTGAACAGAACTTGTTATCGACCCGTATTGGTGTTCTAACAAGTTGAACAGAGCTTCACCTTCGTGCGTTTTGGTATCTTGACTATTGACTAGTGTTTGTTCTTGACACCTTTTAATTTCTCATTCACTAGGTAGAGCTAGTTCCTTATAACTGTTGGTGGCTTAACGAGTTAATGGGACTTGTTCTTCATGCGGTTTAGTGTCTTAGCGAGCGCCAGAGAGTTTCCATATCGGGCACGTTCTATTGGGCTCCGAAATTAATCCTTCGGGGTTTGTATAGTCCGAAATTTCCAGTGTGTACGCAGGCTTCGACCTGTTGGAATGAGGCACAGGTATTGATCCCTAAATGGAAGTTTTAACCAGCTCAGCGTTATCGGGTTGCTTTTAGCACTTGCAACGCGATTCAAAGTTGCTAAGCCAAAGTGTCAAGCCTGGGAGATGCGCAATAGAACCCTGTGGTAAGAGCCACAAGTTAAATCCTCGCATTGGTGGGGGGGGGGGGGNGGGGGGGGGGGGGGGGGGGGGGGGGGGGGGGGAGCAGCGCTGCAGTCCTTCGTGGACTATATACCAGCTCCTGCCTTTTAGCTCCCTCAGCGCAGGTCTAGTGGTTGTGCCGCGCAATGTAGGAGTCCCGGGTTCAAATCACCCACGAGCCTGCATGTATTTATCTAATTCTAAAAAGGAAAGACTGTGAGCTTCCCTCCTGGATAATTCCAGGGGCGAGTGGGAGTTAAACTTTCAAATATATGAATTATATATAATAGATTTTTAGTCCCTAAGTAACCTAAGGTCATCCAGAAGAGAAGTACACATCTTCCTACATGCTGAATCTGGATAAATACATTGAGGGGTCCGTAATACCCATATTACATATAATGCGGCAGGTGCTGTTGCCAGTGCTTGCGACACAGCAGTTATATATGCTTTTCGCACTTGCAACATTGTAATATTCTAGCTCAATATGTAAATGTTTAGACGCCTTTCTAGCTCCATTTATGTTCGTGTAAACGGATATTTGTAACGTTGTCTAAGGTCATGCCAAACAGCGATAAAAGATCTGATGCATTTTGCCACACATAATTCGTTCGTCGGCCAGCCTCGTAAACTTTGAGCGACAGGCGACAAAGACCTTCCGGTAAAGCTCTATCATTTGAGCTGTCTCTCATAATGTGCAACCATACATCATGTATTTGCTAGCCTTGTAAAATACAGATAACTTCCCCTGTGAACTAAATGTAACTTCCGATCCTTATAAGGTCAACCGAAACCTAGCCCAATGCCGGCTTTTCCAAAATATGGTAAACTATTAGTGTACGCCTCGTGGCGTAAGAACATCATCCGAGGTGGGACCAAATTCAACGAAGTCATATTTGATGGCCAGCTAGTCCTAGTTTCTCATATGGAAGCTGTGGCCAGCAAGGTTAGGGCAGAGCTCCCTCTCTCTTCCTTCCTTGGAATCTGTCAATAACATATAAAAATAAAACGCCTCGTTGCGTAAGACGATCTGCCGCAGTGGAGGCAAATTCGACCCGATGGAGGAAAATTCAACGCCGTAATTTTTTATGGCCAGCTAGGTCCAGTTTTTTGCATGAGTCACATCTAGGTCAATCCATCAAACTCCCTACAAAAAATGATAAAGATTGTTCAACTTCTTCGACCACTTATTGGGTGGACAGACAAATATAAATATATATATATATATATATACAAAAATATATATGTGAATACTTAGGTAACAACCCTTCTTTCATACATGTTTGGTTAAATAGAACGCCGTATGGTTTAGTTAAAATATCTTTTTTCGTTTTCTCAAACAGATAAATATATATATATATATATTTTCATGTATATATGCTTAAATCTTCAACGAAAACATTATCACCTCTCTCACTTTGTTCACGGGTGATAATGAGTCCCGAAAGAGGTTGCTCACGAAGCAACACAACATTACCTGTGTAGACTAGACATCGTACCTTGCTTGTCTGCGCATAGGTGCATTACTTCGAGCTTCTTTTAACTAGCAATGCCTTGCTACTTACACTTGGATTATGTCTTACAAGTTATTGTATCTAAGATGTAAATAAAGATGAAGATCTTGACGACGTTTCTTCACCACTCTGCACTGTAATCTGCACCACTCTGCACTGTAGCCTGCACCACTCCGCACTGTAGCCTGCACCACTCTGCACTGTAGCCTGCACCACTCTGCATTGTATAAAATTTCTTTGGAATAACGTCCTTTAAACTACGAGTAAACCATCAGTCTGGGCGGAGGATCGTTAAATTATCAAATAATCACATACTCTCCAACCAGACATACAATAATGTGCAGAGCTGTAAACCTAAATCTACCGGAAAAAGACTTAAGGCATGTTCGATTGAGCCCCAAAAATTTGGTCTTCGAGGCTTAATTTCTTCGAAATTCCTGACAGGAGACTTGATTGTGCTACAGTGAAACTTATTGAACTTGTTAGAAGCAACCGGATTACGCTGAGCCGGCTGAGAACTCCATTTTTAAACCAAGAGCAGGGTTTCGGGAGTCTTAACGATAATCGATTAATGGTCAATGGCTGAAACTCATTTCAATGAGACGAAGCCAGGTAACCTCACCCGCTTACTAAAATTGACAGTTGGGCCTAATTTCGGGTTTTAAGGTCGGATATCACCCAAACCCGAACTTTTTTTCGGGTTAGACGAAATTGCACCCGTATCTTCTTCGGGTAGGTTAGGGAAGGCAAGGACTGGTTTCCCTAATTTCTTCAATTTCGGCACCGTCAAACTTTTGTTAGTGGTGAGATCGGGTTAGACCACGTGCCTGAAGTTTCCGACAATTCAAACCACGAAGATTTAATCTTGGTGCCCAATTGACTGTGCCCTAACAACACGATATGTACACGATAAGGCGTGTTCGATGAGCCGTCAAAGTCCATCTAAGTCAAACCCACTCTACCTACTTGCTAGTCAGGAATATCGAACAGGTGCGCTGGCTTCGACATGTTGATTCGAGTTTTAGGCTTTCGCCCTCAATCTTAATTTTAAGACTTCCGGAAAGGGGAGCTTTGAGATTTTTGTGAAGTGGAGTTTCGAAGCTGCTTAGTACAATCGGGTAGCTTCTAATACCTCGATCTAAAGGCGAGTTCACATTAACAACCTTTGCTCCGCTTAAGCCTGTCAGTCGTTCAGTGAAAATGTTGTTGACAGGCTCGTGGGACTTCACACTTGACTGAGCGTGTGAACGGTGCGTTACTACTGCGTAGAACGTTCTCCATAAATCATATTTTCAGAATAACCATAGATTCGCAACGCAAATTGGGTGCAATTACGAGTGTACTTGTATCAATTACCTACATTTTTATGGATAATATTGTTTATGTCGAACCTCATAAATAACAGTTTTGATTCCACTTATTGTCGACAGGTGGCGTAACAGTAGTGGGAGAAAATTTTATTACGGTAGAACAAAATTTTCAGTCTGTTTATGTCCTGCATGCACTCAGTAAAATGGCAAAAACAATGCATAGTAAACATCTTTAAGTATTAAATAAAAATAAATCTTGCATTGCCAGTAAAGTGCCTTTAGATATCTTGCTGCCTTCATTTACAAAACAAAAAAAAAATAAAAAGTGAGCCTAGATACACCTTATAAAATATAAAAATATCAGTGATGAGATGAGATAAAAACAATGTTTGTAAATTCTTAGTTTGGCTAACCTGTCTTAATATTTCATTATATTGCGTACATTGTAGCTGGTAACAGACCCACACATGCGCTCTGGTTGTAAAATGTTTACCTAAGTTAAAGATGTGACGCCATGGCTGTAGCGTGATGCGCGTTTCACCGTAAAATTGTAGGATATTCGAGAAATGTTTGCTTCTCTTCCGTTTATAGAGAACAAACGATTATGTTCATAAATGAAAACCACACTGTTTTGTATTCAAATTATGTATAAAAAACAATTGATTCCAGAGTTTCATAAAATAAAGCTCATCAGAAGATCGCGTCGACGGCGTCAAAAATACAACCTGGTGCAATCTGCCGTCGCACACCTTATCTCAGTCAGTCGGCGAAGTAGAGGCGTCGTTCGTTTGCCGACGGGCTCTGACGGCAACGAAAGCTGCTAATGTGAACTCGCCCTCAGACGCCGTGATTCAAAGTGTCGATGCCAAGGTTCCTGTTTACCCTTCAGACCAGTCAAGTGGGCTTGACTTACATCGACTTTGAAGACCCCGTCAACGGACCCTTAGAAGATACGTAAGTGCATGAAACTAGTCCTTAATTGGTTCCATGCGCTAGGACTTCACTTGCGAGAAGACACTCTATGAGCAGTGGTTCTCAATGAAGTTGTATCATTATGAAAAATAATAAAATGAAAATTAGAAAATATGCGACAGAACAAAACCATGAGGATAATTTGAGATCAGATATTTAATACTAGAGAGTTCGCAATTAAAAATAAATATAACTAAAACGTCTCGTGGCGTAAGACCATGACCCACGGTGGGAGCAAATTTCATCGCTGTCATTTTTGACGTCCAGCTAATCCTAGGTTTTTTTTTAGCGTGGATCACATCGAGGACAGCCTACCAGACACCCTGCAAAAACTCATGAACATAGCTCAACTCATTCTAGCTTTGTTGGGTGAAGAGCAAATTTCATCGCCGTAATTTTTTATGGCCAGCTCACCCTAGTTTTTTGGCATGGGTCACATCGAGGGCAACTCACTAGACTCCCTGCAAAAAATTGTGAACATTGCTCAACTTCTTCGACCACTGATTGGGCGGACAGACAAACGTACAAACTTAAATCTTCAACGAAAACAGTATCAACGCTCTCGTTTCGCTCGCAGGTGATAACTAGAGCAGTCTGAAAGCGCATACCTCCGCCAAGCTAAGTAACGTTAACGAAATATTCAAATTGGTCCTGAAACCATAATGCCCTTTTAATCGGCACCAAATTCTGTTACTGGTGCCTTTTGACAGTAATAACAGCATCTGTAATTTTCTCGAAAATCCGTTCTCAACTTTTTTAGTTAAGTTGCTGACAAAAATTCTGATAAACATTAGTCCAACACGCAGACAGATTGACTGATCATCACCAAAATCTGATCATTTATGTCTTTTACAATTTTTAACAATTCCTGTAAATTTCATTGAGATCCGTTCGTAACTCTATCGAGTTATCTTGCTAACAAGCAATAAATCAGACACAGAGAGAAGCAAACGAACGACAACACAGATTATCGCAAAATTTAGGTCATTTATCCTTCGTTGTATACCTAACAACTCTAATAAATTCCATAAAAAGCTGTTCATACCTTTTTGAGTTATGGTAGTAAGAAAAAAAAGCAGCAGACCAAAAAAAAAAGGTTGAACGGCTCTTCATCAAAAGTTAATCATCTGTTACTCTTAACAGACCTACCTATCACTGTAAATTTTGTAAAGATCCATGCATAACTCTTTGAGTTATCTTGGTGACAGGCAAAAAGACAAGAAAAGAGAAAGACACTCTAAGAAAGCATAACCTCCTTGGCTGAGGTAATTAAAATGAAATGCAATTACAAAGTGAGATAGCGTAACTAACTTTCACATGACTGAACTTTCCACTTTCGACTAATCATTTCCAAACTTATTTCGGATAATAATGACCTTTTAATTACGGTTGAGAAGGTCATTTGAATTTTCAGCTGTCCTTAGTGCAATCGACTGGGGATTAACGGTTGAAACTCGATCCAAAGGGGGCAAATTTAATTTTCAAATTTAAAGTTCAAGACACAATAACATCTTTATCAAAGCTGATCATTTCGCCCAAAGTCGGCGTGTCGATCGACGGTGTATGTTACGTCAACTGCACCTGGAACAACTGCGCAGCAAGACATGCTGCCTAGATAGCTTTTTGTTTCTGGGAAATAAGACTGGAAGTAAAAGAGCTTTCCCACAAGACCGAATTCGTGGAAGTCTTTTAAGAAAAATTTTGGAAGTTGTCTCAGAGCGGCGGCGGGGCGCGTGACGTGCATGTTCAGCTCCCACATTTGCGGTCCAAATGAAACGCCCGCCATGTTTTATAGTGAAACTTGGCCGGCTTCTGCATGCCCCGGGTGTACAATGAAGCGCCGCGTCAAAAATTATGAGGCAGCGGGCAAGTAAAATGCAGCCCGTGTTTTTTTTTTCTGAGAGGCGACAAAAGCCTTGCGCAAATACTGCGATCAATTGGGGAAAAATGATGAAAGTTTGCAAATAATTGTCTGGGGGTAAAGAAAATAATTGATGTACCAGGGCTATCACACGAAGAGTCAAGCAAAATGAGTATGAGGCACAGGGTGAGTAGAGTATCGTTTGCTTTCGTATTTGAAGGAAACAAAGGCCTTGAGGAAAAATACTTCAATCTATTGGGGATGAGTGAGGAAAGTACGAATCTTATTTCCTTGAAGTCAAAAGTCAAAAGGTTTACCACACCATAAAAGTCAGGGTAAAAATTTTAAAGCCTAGTGGAAGTAATACTACCGTGAGCATTTTTTTCTGAAGGGCGACAAGTACTTTGGAGAACTGATGTGTCTGATTACAAAGAATTTTATGATAACAGTCTTGAATCATAAAGGAAATTGATATGCGAGGGGTCAATAAAGAGTCCAGTGGCTCAAGAAAACGGTGAACAGAATCCACAAAGTCGTCAGTCAGTTTTTACATTGCAACAACCTACCAAAATAAAACAAAAAAGAGTTAGGTTGTTAAGTATATAAATAGTAGCATACCATGAAGGCACTCAATTATTTGTCTAGGCCCACGGTATAGCAGTCGAGCTTGCGTGCTGCACAGTTGTGCAGGGAGTCCCGGGAACGATCCTCAGGTCGGCTGAGCGATCTTTTTAATGACGCTCGGAGCGACGAATCAGCAATGTTGCTTGGTGTGCATATCTATCGTGTGGGTATTTACCTTAGGGTAGAGGGGTGGCGAGTCGTTGAACCTTCCGCTAAATATACGCCATAGTTGTTTGCCACCCATCGTTGGCTGCAGCTGTGCTTACTCCTCTGGGGCCAACTGACCTATATCTGCCGCACGAACCAGTAAGTGTGGGTTTCCTAGGGGAGGGTGCAATCAAAGTTGACTTTATTTTACCGTTTTACCTTAGTCCCCCTGGTATCTGCCTGAGGATCATTACTTCCCGTTTTCCCTCGTACTAGAGTAAGTGCATACCATCTCTCACAGAATTTTTGGCCCACCCAGCAGCTACAACCACAAGTTAATTGCTACGGTGACTGTATATACTGTTTTGTGATATGAAGCGTCAATGAAGGTATTTTGACATAGTGAATATGTAAAAATACCAGCGAATGTTTAGGAGAAATATCGGCACTTAAGGAGGAATGTGATGAAAGGGCTAATAACACAATCGCAGCAATGTCCAACTGAAAAAGAAATTAATTTCATTGGTGATAATTATCGAATGTTGCTTTATAAGCTTGACATAAGCGGAATATCGTTGGAAGAAACAGTATCGTTGATATCAGAACTAAATAGAAATGGGAATAGTTGAACATTGGGGTTACATACCTAAATGACTGCACCTGAGCAAAAACGTCATAAACTGAGCATAGACATCATAAATTAGGCATATAAGTTATGAACTGGGTATGATCGTCATAAAGTGGGCATCAGCGTCATAAATTGGATATAAACGTGGGAAACTGGACACAAATATCATGAACTGGACACAAATATCATAAACTGGACACAAATGTGATAACTGGACACAAAAGTCATAAACTGGACCCAGTGTTATGAACTGGACACCAATGTTATAAGCTGGACACACTGTTATAAACTGGACACCATCAATGTCACAATGTCATAAATTAGACACCAATATTGTAAACTGGGCACAATGTTGTAAACTGGACACTAATGTGATAAACTGGATACCAATGTCATAAACTGGATACAGATGTCATAAGCTCGATACATTGTTATAAACTGGACATAATGCCATAAACTGGACACATTGTTAGAAACTGAACATAATGTCACAAACTGGACACAAATGGCATAAACTAGTCACTAACGATATAAACTGGACACCAATGTCATAAACTGGACACAAATGGCATAAACTAGTCACTAACGATATAAACTGGACACCAATGTCATAAACTGGACACAAATGGCATAAACTAGTCACTAACGTTATAAACTGGACACCAATGTCATAAACTGGACACAAATGGCATAAACTAGTCACTAACGTTATAAACTGGACACCAATGTCATAAAC
>LQNS02276769.1:8806363-8817089 GCA_001587735.2 Parhyale hawaiensis
CTGGACACAAATTTCATAAACTAGTCACTAACGTTATAAACTGGACACCAATGTCACAAACTGGACACAAATGGCATAAACTAGTCACTAATTACGTTATAAACTGGACACCAATGTCATAAACTGGACACAAATGGCATAAACTAATTACCGCTGTCATGTACTGGAACTGAACTGAGCATAATGGTAAAATTGTACAGCGAATGAACAGCTACAATGTCTCCGCACTCACGCACACGCCTCCACTCTTTATTCTTTACAAAAAACGCGACTTGACGGGCGACTCTGTTTTCGACAAGATCTTGAGAGGTCGACTTTGATCAGTAATTAAATGAGTGAAGCGTGAGCAGCAACGGCTTTGCCGGCGTCAAAAATTTCTCTTTGAGTTTTGCGCACCACAGGCTGACGCATGGCATGGGTGAAGAATACCGTAAAGGTTTCGATATTAAAATTATATATATATTATAAAAAATATATATCGTTGAGAATAGAGGATGGCTTGGTAATTCTTCTTCCATGATGTTAAATTAAAACTTCTTCAAAACAATTATTTTTAATGTGCCCAAGCTTTCGGCCTGAATTTGCTCCAGCCGTCATAAGAGGGTAGAGGGAAACAGCTTTTCTTTGAGAAACGTTTCATTGAAGACCAGATATAATTCTTCAAAGACGATTTTCTTGTTCGTTTTCTCAAATTTTCTTACCAAGTTCTTCTGCTGGCGTCCAAAATTCTTGATTAAATTTCCAAGAGTCATTTTTCCGTTTTTATTTTGTAACGTTTCGAATGCGTACAGCCATTCATCATCGGGCGAAAGTAGCTCTGAAAATTTCAAATTTGACATAAGTTATGTGCAATGAAGTCATATCATACATACACATTGAAAAATATTCTTCTACATATATATATATACATATACATATATATATATATATATGTACCTTGCTGTTTTTGGAAAGAAGAGACTGAAACGTGAACGAGTCAGGAGTGACCTAAAAGTTTCCATCTTCAGAACAATTTACATGTATAAATTAGTTGCTACTGTTGGACACAGTGGACTGAAATATGTAATGAACAGAGAGTGCGGTAAAAATTCGTCCTTTAGATCAGTGGTTCCCATTGGGGGTGCATAATGAACCTGTTGGTTGACGCACGGACCTTCTGCTTGTTCGTATTGTTTGAAGCTTCTGTGGCAATATTAAACGGTTTTTATCCTATACATGTTAAAAATTGCTGAATATTTTAAGGTTATATGAGGAAAAATATAAGTTGAACATTTTAGGGGTTATAAGAGGAAAAATGTAAGTATTAAATAGCTCAGACTAATCTTATACATCAATTTACTGAATTTAACAATTTTATCTACGGCATAGTTACCCCTAAATGCTTTCCCTAGATCAAAAAAAGTTTTTTTTTTCAAAAACGGCGAGAACGGGATATGCTAACCCCCATTCAATGCAAATAGTCATCTAGGGCAAGTCAAAATAAATTCAAGAAAGTTATGGGTGAAAACTTACTGTATGTAAATAATGAGCTGAGCTGGGATGTCACGTGACTGTGACATGCGTAATTACATGTTTAGCGTATGTTGTTATGTCTCTGCCGTTCTGTATTAACTCAAAAGCAATCGCCTGGAAGCCATCGACATCTACAATGCTCATTCAGTACGTAATACACTAAGTTGATGCGATTTTGGAGGCGGTGGGGGGGGGAGGTTCGTGTGCTTCAGGGCGATTTCTCAGGGGGTCCGTAGAAAACTGAACTTAGGGAATCACTGCTTTAGATTAATATATGTTTTGTTATTTTTAGATACAATAGTTAAAACATGACGTGAATGAAGAGTATAGTAAAGGTTTCGACCTTTAGATTGATATATATATATATATATATATATATATATATATATTGCTGCTGTCGGAAACAACAACAATAACTGTCGTGGGACATGAAATGGGTGAAAAATATGATAAACAAGACTGCCCATGACCCGTTGGGTCACCATCGCCAACTACTTTGTTTATCAAAGGAATATCAACACTTTGCTTGTAAGCATAGATAACTATATAAACTAGACTGCACGTGACACACTAGGTTGCGAAGAAATTAATTTTCAGTTTTTGTTATAGCTAACAAATTACAGAGAGACGGATATATATCTGCAATAAAAGTACAAAGTGAGCCAAATCCAAGATACAGTGGTGACAGAGTTATATTATTGTAGAATTGAAGCAATAAATTATCGCAAAATGATTTGAAACCCAGGAGGGATTTTGTGGAGTGGGAGTGCTAATGCCCGTGTTGGAGACGCGCAACATCTTAACTAAGTAGGAATAATTATTTTAAAATATCCGAGTTAATCCCCCATGCATAACAGCGAAGGTTTTGTGCACCTTGACATACCAGTAACCAAACAAGCAGGCTCGTACGCAAGTATGCTAGACGGGTCGAGACCGATTGGGTCACAATCAATATTGTATTTGCTTCTTAAAGGAATATTCAACACTTTGCCTGTAAGCAATTATAAATATACATATATAGAAGACGTAGTTCATTTGTATTTCCCGTATCACCTTTTCATTTAACGTACACGTTTATACAGCTGAGCTCAAGCGGGCCCCCTCCCCCACCCTCCATGACTAATGGCCCCATTGATACAGCGTCATTAAATCATCAACATTCGAATTTTCTCCAATCTCATAACAAATGTCAATTTTCATTTTAGCTTTAAAAACAGTAAACTGATGCTATTCTTCAATTGTCATAGCTGCTAATACTGGCCACGCGACTAAAATTTCAGAATTTCAAGTAAGACACTCGACGTATATAGCAATCGGTATCGAATTGACGATGCTCCTTAAGTGTCTGTCCCGTTCTGAACCTTGAAATATATAGTTTTTTCAGCAGGTTCCGCAAGCTTGTGTGCTCAGTTTATTTTTCTTTGTGTATAATAACAGAGAATGTGTGCGAACAAGCAGGTATTAAAATGAATAAACAAGCAAATTTTAGTACATAATAGATGGATGGATATTCGGGCCTTCAGAACACAAGCGAGTTCACACGATAGTTTTTTAGTTCCCGTGCGTACAACTATGAGTCCGAAAGTTCTGCTGTGTTCGCGTGAACCCAACTGTGCGTCTGTAAGAAATTTACTAATATGTTAGCGGTCACGTTAACAGTCAGTCACAAATAAAGTTTTAAGTCACTCTTCAAATTTTTAGTGAATTAGAAGTGAGAAAACTCTCGACTGTTATGCTGTATATGATGCAATAACGTATTTGGCTTCTGACTACTAGTTGTCGAGGTCAAAAGATTACCGTGTGAACACTACTAAGTATGAGTTAAGGTTTTAAATAGGGCACGTTCGATTGGGGGCTGAAATAAAACCTTGGAGGCCTGACAGGCAGAAGATTTGGCTTTGTAGCTTTGAATTTGTGTTTCAAGAAACCCAATTAAGGTACGTTAAGTCAACCGAAAGTTCCACTTTAGGGAGCAAGATTGAGTTTCTTAAAATCTCCAATGTAAGCGATTTACGGTGAACGCGGGAAACTCAGTTCAATCTGTCGAAACCAACGTACCTGCCTGAAGTTTCGAGGAGTCAAGTCTAAAAGGTTTTATTTATGGACTTAGTCGAACGTGCTCTTATCTTTACCTGGATATTGTAAACCATCTTGCCTGCGGGACCCGTGCTCCGACTACAGTTTATTTCTATGTAAGCTTGCTCTTAACATCTTGAGGACTGTTTCTTTTTTCAAGTTTTATTCAATATAGAAGCAATAACATACAAGCACAATACTAGCATTAGACGAGTACATGTGTAGTGCCTTAACATGTTGAAAGTTAGTTTTATTTGACCCCCTCGAAACAGCTGAGCTACATTTTAATTTTTGTACATACGTGAACTTAACCTTCTAAAGCTTTGCGTTTCCATATTGGAAATGCTGTCACAATTTTCGTAGAAAGAAACAATGCTCCGGTTTCGCGAATGAATTATTGACGCTAGTATCTGGAGATACCGATAATAACGAAGGAGATAAAGCGCTTTTCATTTTATTATAACATTTTGTGTTCATCAGTATTATATTTAAAGAAAGCTGCCCTATATCAATTAATAGTAAGATGCTGTATAACTCTAGACCAACAAGAGGCATGATGAAAACACTACACAAACATTTGCCCCGCACAGATAGTGGCAGCACTTGGTTCTCAATAAAACAACATTTTGCTCTCCTGATGGCATGCGAACAAAGCAGTGCCGCGAAGACCGCTAGGAAAACCATGGTGACCATAATGAATCGTGATATCTTTGGCCAGCTATGAATTTCCCAGCACACGCCTCTGCGCTTCGGCTTCCCTAAGTTATAATAAATGTACGAAGTAGGCCTACGCAACAGGATTTTCTTTGGTGGCATCTACAAGATCAAAATACTTATTACCGCCTTGAATTGAGGAAGGTAAACTATGTTTTAAAAGCGCCCTTTATCGAGAGACCCTCATAAGCTGAAGAGCCTTTTTTAGATTTTGAAAAGCCGCCCTAGTGGCAATAGAAAAGTAGAATAGAAGAAACCAAAGAGTATTTCAGTATTAAAGGGAAGTCATCTACCATTTTTGGATATCCGTATGCCATTTTTAAATATCCGCAAATGCAGATGAAGTAACTTTTCAGCAAGAGGCAACTGATAACTATGTCACTTAGCTTACATAAGACCTGTTTGTGGGGCGACATATCACCACTCTATATTGGCCAGGGAAATCCCTAGATCTTACCCCAGTGGAAAATATTTTGTGAATTTTATCGGGAGACGTTTATGAATATGGTAGACTATTAAGGGATAAAGAATCCATCTTTAGTTGCGTAATGGGGAGAAATCTCTAGTTCTTGAAACTTTGGGAGTTATAATACGCCATGCTAGACCGATGAGTGTAAATTCAAATTCCACAATCCAAAGGAAATACCGTAGTTTTATGTATTGAATACCTTGTTTATTTAATATTAAATAGTTTTTTGGGTAGTATAATTCGATCATCAAAAAAGTGCTTATTCTAGATACAGTTTTATGTTTAAAATTGATTATATGTTGTTTTTATAGTGAATGTGTTGTGCTTAGTAAAACTTCGTGAAGTTGAAACAGTATTCAAAAAGTAATGTCACTACTTTAGTATAAAAAAGAATATAATGTCTTCTCGTTATTAAGTTGCTATTACTTTTGAATCATTTTTATCTAACATTTCAGTAATTAATTCTGCGCAGTTCTACTTTCAAAGCAGGATTGAATAATTGTCTTTGCAGGAGAGAATTGGGGGGAAAAAGCTCCAGAGAAAATGAAAATGTTTACAAGAAAGTCTTACCTTCCGAGAAATTCCGGGAAAAGTCTAAAGGAGGCGCAAAATTCGATTTGGCAACATTGCAGCTCGGAGACCATGCCACTGCAGAGGTAATCCCGCCAACCTCTAACATATAAAACGACCTCTGGACTTTAAAGGAACGTCCCGCTATAATCTAATGCACGAAGCCTTGGCCACCTACAGAAACGGTCGTGTTTTTGGGGATTTTTTTTTTCTTGGCGAGGGGGAAGTTTTGCACTGATTTGGTCCTATGTTATTTAATGCTAAGTTTGTGAGCAGGTTAAATTAAAGGCAAGTTAAAATGTAGATTATATGTTTTTCAGGAGATGAATAAGTTATTTCTGGAGCAGACCATGGGCCGATCACTAGCTGTTAGAAAGGGTTTGTATTAATATGGGAGACTATGGGTCATACAAAAATAGCCTGTTTGATGGCTGAGAATGTTAACAGTAGATTATATGTAAACTAGAGATAGATTAAGGGTAAACTGTGAGACTATTAGCTTAGCTAGTATGTAGATGAGAGGTCCGTCCTAGACTAATTGTGGTATATTAGACCAGATTGTGGGTGCAATACAGTTATAGTTAGACTAGAGAAGCACCCTGAGAGCGTATACCTCCACCAAGCAATGCAATGTTAACAAAAATTCAGATTGGTCCTAAGTTCAGGATTTCTTTTCGATCGTATGCAAAATTAGAACAGTTGTTGCCGGTAGCACTTCTAGCAGCACCAGTAAATTAATTGAAGGCCCACCGCAATACCTTTTAAGTTATGGTCTGCCAATCAAAAAATCAAACAGAGAGAAAAAAATACACGAATGGCCATACAAATTATCACCAAAATTTGATTTTGGTCATTCGCGCATTTTAATAATCCATGCAATTCAAGAAAATTTCATAAAGTTTATTTCTTCTTTTTTTGTGGTACGCTGTTGAACAGAAAAAGCAGACACGAAAAGGATAACAAATCATCATAAAACCTCGGTCATTATAGGTTGTCATAACATTCATAACTTGCAAATTCCAGGAAGGTACGTTTTTAATATTTTGAGTTATATTTCCAAGAGGAACACAAACAAACAAACAAATAAACGGTGGAACGGATCTTCTCCAAAAGTTAATCATCTGTTACTCCTAACATGCCAAACAATCCCGGGAAATTTCATGAAGATCAGTTGATAACTTTTTTAATTATCTTGATAGCAGAAAGACATGCAGACAGACAATGAAGCAGACTAACGGACAGGCAGAAAAACTAAAAGAAAAATAACCTCATTGGCGGAGGTAGTTAGGGACGTAGAGAATGATCTCCGGAGTAGCTACTAGTCAAATCGGAGGTAGATTAGAGTGTAGCTTGGAGTAGGTGGTAGACATATTAGAAGTACATGATGAGCAGATAAGGGGTAGATCAGGAACATATAAAAGTAGAGTAGAAGTAGATTGTTATTTATTAAGAGCCGTTGCGTTATACTGAAGATAACGTTGGTAGATACTGTAAGTGCAAATTGGGTAGGTAGATTAAGAGCATATTTCGGTAGATTAGCATTAACTTAGAAATAGATTAAAAAGTATATATACTGAGAGTAGATTGGAGTACATTTTAGAAAAATTAGAGATAGGTTAAGAGTGCAATAGAGTTGACTGAAATAGATCAGGGGTGAACTAGAGATATAGTTGCCATTAAGAGTAGACTACTAGTACACTAGAACTGTGGGTAGATTGAGCCAGTTTTGAGGCAACTAGTGGTAAACTATAAGACGAATATGGCGGGGTAAAATAGAGATTAAGGCATACATAGACGGTCAAGTTAGATATTGAGTTTGCTAGGAGAATTTCCCGTTTAGCCTTAAAGTTCTGTAAACTATTGTAACTGTGTTTTTGATCTATGTTCCCACTTAGCCTTCAAAATGACATTTGGAACTGTATTATGAATAGAGTTTCCTGCTAAGCCTTCAAAATGACTATTGGAACTCTGTTTCTTTTATGGAAATGCCCAATTAGCCTTTAAATATTCAAACTGTTGGAATGCAATAGGAGTTTCCCTGTCAGAATGCAAAATGTGGAAAGCTATTCTGTAGTGGCTGTGTGTGTACATTTTTTTAAGAATTGGACCATTTAGAATATCCAACAACGAGTCAATCCATCTGCGCCAGCACTTAGAGCGTCTGCCGCTCCAGCTACACCCACGCAAGCTCTTCCCAAATGCTCCCCGAAATCTCTGCAAATTTCGCCGCCAAATTTCTGATGGGCGCCCTCGCTCTGACGTAAATTTTTGTTAAATGAAGCGTAAAATATGGACTGGAGGGGGCCTGAAGATACAGTCCCCCAACCCCCTCACCACCCCTGTCCCTCACCATCAATTTCCCCCAGCTCCGGGACCGCCACTAACCCCATCACTGCATCCAAATCATCATATTTTTTTTTCGGCGATGACTGAAAACCTTGAAGGTGGCTGTGAGGTATTTTGTTTCCAAGTAAACTACAAAAACGCTATCCAGAACTAATACTTTACAGTATTCCTAAGAAAATGACGTCTACAAATTATATCAGTTTACCGATATATATATATATTTGATAGATATTAATAGACTCCTACAGATCTATATATTAATACGCTAGTACCTACCTACCTTTTGTGTCGGGCTCTTAATAACTAATAGATACAAGAAAATTCGAGCTTTATTGAGTTCGGGAAGCTGGCGTATCTGTGATACGGCTAGTGACTTATCTCCCGGCCACAGGCCAGGTCTTTTTAATTGTTTATACGCCCGAAAATTTTAAGAATAAATCTTTGGGAACCTGTATCGTAGTATACTGCCAAATGAATTCCACGGGTCCAGTTAGACAGAGCAACTTATAAATATATCCCACGGGTCCACTTAGACAAGGGCAGCTTCAGTAATTATTATCATCAATAAGGCTGGTCCTATAAGATATCCCACATCGAATCTCGGTGTTGTTTGTGATGTTGATGGGTAATTGCCATGGTACAATGCAAAGGTTTCACTGATCTATCTGAAGCGTCTTAAGCCAGAGAGTGAAAGTTTCACTGGTGCTGCTAGCTTATACAGTATAAATATTCCACGGGACCAATTATACGCCGAGGTCAGCAGTCCTGTGCAGCTGGGCAAGGTCTT
This sequence comes from Parhyale hawaiensis, assembly GCA_001587735.2. Taxonomy (NCBI): domain Eukaryota; kingdom Metazoa; phylum Arthropoda; class Malacostraca; order Amphipoda; family Hyalidae; genus Parhyale; species Parhyale hawaiensis. Next base: position 8,814,838 of record LQNS02276769.1, read on the forward strand.
TTTAATAATTGTTATGTCCCTGGGCTCTTATGAATGAACGGTTTGGGACCTAAAAAATTTCCATGTGACAGTGGGCACTAGGAGTGCTAGCAAAATTCAAGGGGGGGGGGGGTGCAGCGAGACACAAAAGCTAGGCCCTAAGCAGTACATTTTTTGTTTTCAAGGCCTCATTTCCAGTGAAGGGTGCGTGAAACTTTTTAGGGAGGGAGTGTGTCCCCCACGATCCTCCCCTGGCTACTCCACTGCAGGGAATTATTGATATTATTATCAACCAAGAGGATGGACTTAATATATCACACATCGAGTCTTTGTGTTGAAGAATAAGTGTGGTGTTACCATACTAAAATATGAACGTTCACGTGTTTGTCTGAAAGGCCTTGCAAAGCCATGAAAGTTTCACGGGTACAGCTAGTTTATTATTATTGAGCCAAGCTTTCGGCACTGGTCACGTTATTGAGACCAGTATACAGGATACATATATATTATGTATGCCTACATTAGTAAATTTGGGATACAGTTCTTCCTTAAGGAATATTTTACTAAAATAATGACCACTTTCAGCGTTATGTTTTGTTGGGAAATTTTCTCTATTTTCATAAAACTCTCTACGCTTTTGTTATCTAAAAACCTAAATCGAAAATTACAAATGTCGCAGAACTTCTTAGGTTTTTAGACAACGAAAGCATAGAGGGTTTTAGGAAAATAGAAAAAAAATTGATGGACAAATGAAGAATGCTGAATATGGTCATTATTTTAACGAAATACATATATATATATACACACAAGAACGTTGACCTATGTATATACGTTAAAGTATAAAACCATATATATATATATAAGTTTGTGTGTTCTGTAGCTAACGATATACTAGTATAATCACATAAGATTATATATAATGAATCGTTTACGAGGTGGAAGATTCTCTGTTTTCCCTTCTTGGTCAGCTGATTACGTTTCCTAGAATAGGGAGAATTTCCTCTTTACCTATAATTTTTTTCAGAGCGAAAGCCAATATACCATGAGCTGAACGTTAAAGTAATAGCTTATCGTATCTAACATACTTTACTTATATTAGGCACTGCAGCCGACAAGTAAAATCTTTACGTTCAGAAGTATAATATAAATTTAATTGGAACTTTAAAGTAAGTTGATGTTCATTTTGATGAAAATTATCACGTTAGCTGTCTATCACATGTATCTCAAGCAGCACGTTTTTCGCAATTATTGTTTTAACCACAAAAAAGAAAAACACACATAAAATATACATTTTACTTTTACAGGTAGTGCCATCTTAAACTCACCCCACAACTCGGATATTTATATGCACTGGTTAGTGCTGTAGATCAATGCTCGCTGGCATCAAAGGCATACACGGCTGCAGTCGGCCACAAATTATCAAGGGTGTGGGGTTAGAGACTGAAGGCTCCTGTAACAACTGCGGCCCCCTACTATATCCTTTCCTGGTTAGGGCCAGTACCCCCACAGTAGAGTCTGAAGGGACGACATGCCAACTAAGCCAACGCAAGAATTCACCAGCCTGGTAGATGTGTTCGATCCTCAGTTTGACGCTCTAACATCCTGCCCGGAGGGTACTCTGTAAAATCATAAAAACAGCACTGCGTAAAATATCCATAAATGTAGGTCTGCACCGCACAACTCTGCTTCACCTCGAATATCGTTACCCTCACGTACCTGAGGTACACGTTTGTGGAAGCAACGATTCGTGCTGTTCCTACAAAATGTGATACATGCGTTCATGTGTGAAAAAGTAATTGCATAGTCGACTCTTTCTTTGAACGAGATAAACTAATCCGATTAACTTGACCTTTTTCTAAAACTGTTGATAATAGAATCTCATAGTGATTTCCGATACCACACAACTAGTCAACTAGAACATGTGTTAATAGTTTCAGCAACAGTGAATTTTAAAATTTGCAAATGCACTTATGAACGACGATGATCTTTGTATTTTTTTACAATATATGTCATATAATTGAGCGTAAATAAACGGCAACAGTTTAGAATCCAATTTGAAATGTTGATAATTATTTTAATACTAGAATGTCCAACCGTCAAATATGGCGGCAATCTATTCTATAATAAGAGAGCTGTCTGTCAGTCCGTCCGTCCGTCTGTCCGTCCGTCCGTCCGTCTGTCCGAAGCCTTATTTTTCCCCTATCTAATACTGAAGAAAAATATTCCAAGGCACCTAATTTTTTTTGCCAAACCGTATCCAGGATACGTGCCCGGGA
>LQNS02276769.1:8825716-8837661 GCA_001587735.2 Parhyale hawaiensis
ATATATACCGTGCAATGTTTATATTTCATCGACAGGAAAGAAAAGACTGAAAATATGCACAATTTTTGCACTATGATATGAATTTTTAGACGTTTCGCATTCAAGCTTATAGTCATTCAATATTATTTTGGTCGATAATGTTGGGAATTCTAGCCATATCATTAAAATCCATGGCAATCACTACATATTCTGTCCCATATAATGGGTGGAATTCCCCTCATGATCGTACGTACGGGAATCCGTTGATAAGCTACCATAGTTATGCTCTAACATATTCTCTACCATATATAGTCTTTAAACATCCTTGTACAACCATCTACCATTTATAGTCGTCAAACATCCATGTACGACCATAGACATTCGTTTCTTGACAAACCATAAACAACCAATATTGCCTCCACCAATATCGACCTAAATATTCTAAGATCAACAGTATGTTATGGTCGACATATCTACCATATTGTTTCATCATCCATAATCGACTTTAATCTCTCATACAGTACTATATTCTACTATAATCACAACCATAATTTCCGAATGTCTGCAAGTGTATAGTTAGAGGCATTGATCAATATTGGATTACCGTTGTAAATTTTCGGCTGGGATTTATCTTACTAGCCCTGTTGATAAGTCAAATATTTGAACCTGAGTTTTCAAATCCTATGCACATATGACACCCTATTTTAACTGACAATTTATAGCACTTTCTTTGACACGAATTCTTCAAGTAGCACGTAAGATAGAAACATGATTTAAATGACCGGATACAGTAACATGTCATATTTGTTTCCCCCGTGTGAAACGCTTGGTCAGTTTTCCTTTTCAGGTCAAGATATCCCCTCACAAGGCATGCTATTAACCCATCAAGTATTTTTTCTTTTTCTAACAGAGGCAGTAGCAACCACGCTTGAAATAACAGGATCATTTTAAACTACCTACCCTAGTTTAGATAGCTTGAGACAGACATGTCAACGGGCCCATTCCCAAATAGCAATTAAGGCCTAGACACGCGTTCTACGTAAGATTAGAAATGTCTAAATACAGCCATATTTCCTAGCCAAATAAAAGTAATCGAACCAGTAGCTAATTATTGGAAAATGGGGACCCATTTATATGAGTTGCGTCATTTAACAACTATGCTATGACTAGAAAAAGAGCAGGTTATTCAGAAATACCTTGATACAGTCGTTCTATCTAGCTTTGTATTGATTAGTACCAGCTTGTCTCTGCCGTTAATGGGTTACATTATTAATTAATTACATCTTCTATATACTGATACTGTCTGTCATAGAAATGCCTCGATGTGTGTTTGGGGGGGGGGGGCATTTCAACTCGGGTATTTAGAAGTCCCAGTTTCTGAGTACGGGACACATTATCATTAATTGCGTTTTCTTTGGAACGACACCGTCGTGTAGAAAATGCGGGCAATATATGCCAGGCGCTCCAATTAACAGAAGCTGGAGTGGCTTCTAATGAGAACGTGTCAGGAACGACCAGCTTGCGATAAGTTTGTTTTGCAGCGTCTGTAAAAGTGCGCCGCGAATATGATTGGCCAGCCGTTCTAACTGACAGGCTGACAACATACGCAACATGGGTAAAAAAGTGCTGGGAATTTCCCACTGTGACATACGTACGTAGCTGACTGGCTGCATGGAAAACCTTGCTGGGAATTACCAGTGGAGATAGATGTAAACGACTGCCTGGAATTTCCCCTTTGTTTCTGTACTGCAAATTTACAATGGTTAATTCACTGTGTAGGAAAAATTACAAGGAATTTTCCGCGGTTCTCAGTTGCAAATTTTGAAGAATTTGCTCGCTGTATGGGAAACTGCCCACGGTTCCCAGTTATAGGGGCCTAAGAGAGAAAATTTTATAAAGATGAGTAAGTTAATTTAGAGAAATGTCATGCAGCAAACCCTACTAAGATATTTCTGACAGTCTGCTTATTGTAGAACTAGTTAAGATAAGGCATATTCTTACTCACAGTGGGCTTTAGATTAAAAATAGTTAGGTTAACAAGATGTTTTACCCCCGAAGTCACTCACTTTTACCAAAAAGCGAGTTTAGTTAAACGCTATTACTCACTACATACAAGCGGGTAAACTGAAAAGGATTTTCTATTTTACCCGAAGTATAAGTAAATTAAAGAAATTGACGTGAGGGTAAATTCAGCAAATATAGCTATTTTCAACCAGAGTGCGTTAAGGAATCTAACTTTAGTCATTTATTCATCCGTAATCAATGTGAAAGAAAATGAAACCAATTTTAGGAATATTCACCCATTACATGAAAAAAATCAAAGATTACGTACTTTATCCCTGACTTCTATCGGAAAACCATAGTAATTTAAAAACTGTTTGCCAGTACGTATAGCGAGCAGTAGGGGACTACAAATATATTCATATAACTGACTCAGCGTTTCCGACAGGGAAGTGAAGGAAATTAGCAAACCATCACTGACACAACCCCAGCAATTAAACAAATTTCCAGTTTCATCCAATACAAACTTTATCCAACAGGCCTAGCCTACCCGTGCGTGTGAGTAAATTACATAAGCGTCACTCACTACACCGAATACTGTCCATAACATCCTTCAACACTTGAGTAAAATATACTTCAGGGTAGCAGTATGTCAGGTTATCAGTGACACTTGAGAAGTGTGGCGCTCTTCTGTCAAAATTACAGAGAAATTAATTTTGTTTCTGTAGGCGTCATCCCTTGGCAGGATGGACGGGAGTTTTTGGTTGGCTATCGGTGGCTAGTATGGGCAGGTGGCAGGCAAAGGACAGGTGTTTATCGTCGCGTTATCGGCGGCAGTGGCCAATATTGGACCAATTAGTTGAGCAAAGTGCAATTGGATTCGTAATTATGGCATGTCGTTGTGAGGAATGGCAGAGCATGAGGAGGTAATGGCAGGGCATGAGTGGGTAATGGAGGAGCAAGAGAGGGTACTGACAGAGCATGATGGGCTGATGACAGAGCATGAGGGAGGGGGAATGACAGAGCACGCGTGTGTGGCAGAGCATGAGGGGGTAATGACAGAGCATGAGGGGGTAATGACAGAGCATGAGGGGGTAAGGGCAGAGTATGAAGACCTAATGGCAGAATTAAATAAAGAGACAAAGCTGAGTAAACTATTATCAATAAAAATGCTTCTAAATTAGAATATTTCCTTGTTGGTACAGGAAATGTCATTAATTTCAATTGATTTTGGTAAATGACTACAAAATAATTTTTCCCTCTTGTACCCGCACTAATAGAGGCTGTATAGAGTATAACACAAGCTACTGGAAATGAATTACACGCTTTGATGTCTACAACAAGTGCAGGGAAGCTAGATTAGATGAGGTATGGATGAAGGAAGGCCCATTCCCAGACATGGGGTGAAGCGTGCGCTTCGGCTCGCTGTGAGCTTTGCGTTTGAGCCCAACTAGCAGAGGTGGGCACTGGGCAGCTGCTAGCACTTGCTGCCCAATGGAAAACGTTCAGAGGCTGGAGACCTGTGCCTTTTGCACTCCTGCGATCGGGCCGCAAATGGTCGCAGGTGCCCACCCCCTGTGACTGGCCGGCAAATGGCCGGAGGTGCCCACCCTTGTGACTGGCCGGCAAATGGCCGCGGGTGCCCACCACCTACAATTCAGCCGCAAACGGCCGCAGGTGTTCACCTCCTGCAACTGGGCTGCAAACGGCCGCAGGTGCCCACCTCTGCCGCCCGCACAATTACGGCGGGCGGGAGCCCTGACGACAGCGCCAGCGCGGCCGGGAGTGCCTCGCTCCTGACCTTTGCCCTGACGCCGTGCTGACATTTAACCAATTTTGAGTGAACTGCTGACGGCGCGTCAGGACGCAACTGACCGGGATTGCAATAGTAACTGGAGCGACAAGTGGACCAGCAGGTGGGCAGCAGCAGACGCAACTGGAAGGTCAACTGCCTGACAATTGGGACAGTTATTGAAGTAACTCAATGTGCAACAGATAGCAAAAGACCTGCTGGGAAGTTATTTAAGTAATTGAATATGTAAAGAAATTATAAGCACCCTTATGCAGGGGCTACACTAGGCGTTCGTAGGAGCAACGCGCAACTCACTCAGAAAACTTTGTTGTGTATCGGAACGACTGTAGGCGACACACTAGCGACGGGCAGCTGCTCGGCCGCCATACAAAGTCCCGTCCAGATTACCGCGCACTTGTTCCGCAGAACTTCGTTGCTCTTGCTCCTTGATCCAAAGAAGCTGCAGTTTTTGTCATTAGTAATAACTTCTTTTACTTCTAGTATCATACAACAAGGAACAAACAATCACTGTAAATGCAGATACTACTTATAGCGTGCTACAGCAGTGCGCGTAGTCGCCGCGTACTGCCAAGTGAGCTTAGTTTAACATTTTCATACTTTTCTTGACCACGCGGTCGTGCTTTCGAGGGCGCGGCAATACATTCAATCATATTAAACGACTGGCTTGGAGAGCAACTCCAAAAATGATTGACAAGTAAAGGTAACTCGATAATTTTCTGTTCCACCAGGACCAGAGGTAGTGCACAGGGTTCGAACATTTATTTTATCTACGAACATGAACACAATTGTGTCCACAAGACAAAACGGCGATAAAATGTTTACCGTCAACTCAGTATTCTCCCTAATGCCGGGACCACACTAGGCATTCATCCTCGCAACTTGCTGTCAGGACGCGCAGCTCGTACGTCTTCGAGCAGCAAAATTGCTGCTAGTAACAGACAAGTTGTGTCTACGCGGCGAAAGGTCGCTTGAGGTTTTCTATGGGCAACCAGTTGGTCGTACGGCCACGTTAATCGAATATGTATTTACAGTGTAATTCTCAGTGCTTTTTAAAACCGCATTTTTTGTTATTAGTTAAGTGTTTTCTTAGTTTCTTATCCTACAAACTGAGATAAAATAAAAAATCTGTCAACATTGTGGCGTTTACGCTTGTCGCTGCGAATTTCTGCCGTCAAATCGTAGCTCTGTGCGTTTTCGCGGACGTCCATTTTGTTAGATATTTCAGCGCGATTTGGGCTGCAAACAGAGCAGCTTCATCCGTAAAACGAATAAATTAGGCGTTCCATGAGGCTTTCTCGTTTCTTTATAGACATTCTAAGTGCTTTTAAGCCTCTCTGATTTCTATTTCCCTGCAAATTTGACGAGAAATATGAACTTCACCACAGTAGCGACACTTGTCGAGAATATTGAGTTGGCGGTAAAAATTTTATCGCCGTTTTGTCTTGTGGACACAGTTGTGTTCATGTTCGTAGATAAAATAAATGTTCGAGCCCTGTGCACTACCTCTAGTGGAACACAAAATTATCGAGTTACCTTTACTTGTCAATCATGGTTGGAGTTGCTCTCCAAGCCAGTCATTTAATTTGATTGAATGTATTGCCGCGCCCAGTGGACCACGACCGCGTGGTCAAGAAAAGTATGAAAATGTTAACCTAAGCTCATTTGGCAGTACATGCACTGCTGTAGCACGCTGTAAGTAGTGTCTACATTTCCAGTAATTGTTTATTCCTAGTTGTATCGATACTAGAAGTAAAATAAGTTATTACTTGTGACAAAAACTGCAGCTTCTTTGGATCAAGGAGCATGAGCAACGAAGTTCTGCGGAACATGTGCGTGGTAGTCTGGACGGGACTTTGTATGGCGGCCGAGCAGCTTCCCGTCGCTAGTGTGTCGCCTACAGTCGTTCCGATACACAACAAAGATTTCTGAGTGAGTTGCGCGTTGCTCGTACGAATGCCTAGTGTGGCCCCTGCACAAGTGTCCCTACTGTGGTGACGTTCATATTTCTCGTCAAATTTGCAGTAAAATAGAAATCAGAGAGGCTTAAAAGCTCTTAAAATGTCTATAAAGAAACAAGAAAGCCTCATGGAACGCCTAGTTTATTTGTTTTGCGGATGAACCTGCTTTGTTTGCAGCCTAAATTGCGCGGAAATATCTAACAAAATGGACGCCCGCGAAAACGCACGGAGCTGCGATTTGACGGTAGAAATTCGCAGTGATCAGCGAAAACGCCACAATGTGAACAGATTTTTTTTATTTCATCTCAATTCGTAGGATAAGTAACTAAAAACACTTTACATACAACAGAAAAGGCAGTTTAAAAAAAAAACACTCAGAATCACACTGTAAATACAAATTCGATTTACGCGGCTGTACGACCAACTTGTTGCCCATAGAAAACGTCAAGCGACGTTTCGCCGCGTAGGCGCAACTTGTCTGTTGCTAGCAGCAATTTTGCTGCTCGAAGACGTACGAGCGGCGCGTCTTGACAGCAAGTTGCGAGGATGAATGCCTAGTGTGGCCCCTGCATAACAATTGCAACTGTTATTGAAAATTGAATGCTATCAAGTAACTGTATCTGCAACGAAAATAAACTACAGTTTCAACTAGCACTGCTATTGCACTTACTGAGTGATCAACTGTAGAAAAAACTGCGGCGCAAGGGAGAGTGTTAGTGGTATGATTGAATAGCAACTGAACGCTGTACCACGATACAACTAGACATGTCGTCGCAGTAACTGAATGTGCATCTTCCAAACACACCCCTGTTGCTAGCAACCGGAATCCAAATCTTAAACGTTATCTATCCGGAAGTATCAGTACTGAGGAGAAATGTTGATGCAACTGCATTGCCGGCGTAGGTATGAGGTAGTTAAAGTTTCCTCCGCACCTAAGTAAGCAGAGGTGACAAAGAAAAATTACTATTTTAATACTAACGCAGAGTACTACCAATGTATAGTCTAACGCCCTGCCTATATATAGCTCCCGCACATCCTGTCAAATTCCCAAATCCCATCATCCACAATTTAAGATTCCAAGGCTGACGTTATCTTAATATTCCGCTTCTCCTTGGCATTCTTAATCCAAGTGTCCGACATATTCCCAAGCCCAACTGTCAGGATTCTCTGGGGACGGACGGGCCCATATAGCTCTCGCGAGCCGTCCGTCTTGCTTGAATCGGCCTCCTCGGACGGGCCGGGGAAATACCTATGATGCCTGTGCGGACGGTCCCGGTAATACGCACGGGCTTTCCGCTTACTAAGCGGCCTGTAGCTGTAGGCCGTGGAGGCTAGATGCTTTGGTTAACGTGAAGATCCCTCCTTAGGTGCCAGACTATGACAGACCCTAGAAAGACCGAGGGTACAGCCATCGTAGTGTGGTTCCCCTAAGGCTTTAGCAGAGGGAACCTAGGAAGACCTGGGAGTGCTCTCTTCGCCGTGTCTAGTCCGTTAAGGTTAACCAGTTCGTGTTCCTGGCCGTGTGCCAGACTGCGAGAGCGGTCTTCCTGACAGTTTCCCCACTGAGGCGTAACCTGTCCTTCGAGAAAAACGTAGCAAGAGGTTTAGCCAAAAACAAAGTCATTTGCTAGTTTTATCTCAGGATGTCTTGCAAAAAGCAGGTCTCGTGTAGTATCTAGCATCGGACCTCAGATGATCAAGTACAAGATATTACTTAATTCTAGAAACAATACTCTGTTCGCACGATACAAATATAAACTTCAGAGAATACTAGTTAATACTGCACAGATAAACAGTTGTCTCTCTCGCATACAGTTCACAACACTAGAGAGAGCGTTAAATATACATTCCAGAAGTGACTCAACCAAGTTACATGCGTGCCCGCTGTGAGTTGAACCGCAGCACGTATGACAGGCAGTAGTGCTCACAGCGGCGTTAGCCTACGCGCTGGAGAGAAGACTGCGGAGCAACGCACCCAGTAAACGTAGGCCTATTGAGGCGTTAGAGGTGACTGTGCTGTTCTCGGAGCGGCGTGAAGAGTTACTGAAGTCGGATGGTGAGTGGGCGCCTGGCGTAGCGGGACACCGACCCATCTACCCATTTCTATCCTCAAACTCTTTCCTACGCCAATTTTACTCTCCCTCCCATTCCGAATACCACCCTCACTCTCAATCCCAACGCCAGCCTGCTTCTCTCCAGCCCCATCTCTCTCCCATTTCCTAACCCTACCCTCTCTCCTATTCCCAAATCTTACCTTTTCCCATTTCCAAACCCCACCACCACCCCAATCCCAAACTCAACCCTTACTTCCATTCCAAAACCCCATCCTAAGCAACATCCATAAGCCAAACCCTCACCTTCATTCCTAAACCCCAACTTTCACCCCCATTCTCAAACTCCTCCCTCACCCCCATTTCCAAACGCCATCCTTACCCCCATTCCCAAACCCCACGCTCATCCCCATTACCAAATCCCAGCCTCACCCAAAACCCAAGACCACCGCAATTACAATTACCAGAAGCAAGTGTGCACGTCCGCCAGAATAAGTAGAGTGGCTACCGCCTATGATGTCATCACTTGCTGTCCTGTAGGTAGTGTTAAGATTTGGGGAAGTAGAGCAGCGAGGCGGAAAATGGCGATAGCTTGGGCATAGGCCGCAACAGTACTTGACTCTTAGGTCTGACGCTGGCGGCCAAAAGTCGGAAACGGAAAAATGGGATTTTTTCAAAAGCTATTCTTTTCCCCCTATCTAATACTGAAGAAAAAAAATTCCAAAGTACCCAAATTTTTTTTTTGCGGAGAAGGTATCTTGGATACGGCGGGGATGCACTTGGGCGCTTACCTGCATGACCGTGTCTGGACAAGCTCATAATAGCTCTTGAGAAATCCCATTTAGGCCGCCAGCGTCAGAGGCCACTTTTGGACCTAAGAGTCAAGTACTGTTGCGGTCTATGGCTTGGGTTTCTGATATAAGGAAAAAGTTGAAGAGTGGAGTGTAAACGCGTTAGGTTAGACAGTGACGATTTTAAAGGGGAAACGGGAAGTATTTAAGGTAACGGTGTTCGTCTTAAACTTATAAACTAAAAGGTGAAGGTCTCAATTTAAAGAGCGGTTTGAGGGTAGAGGTGAAGATCTTAGATTTAAGGGGAAAGGTTTAAGGGTAAAGCATGAAAGTGCATGGTAAAAGATTGGAGCAAAGGGTAATACTTTGGGGCAAAGGTGTAAGTCCTAGAATCATTTAAAAGAAGCGTTATGATGCAAAAGAGAGGCACTAGTAATCTAACAACAACTTATAAGAACATACTTAAATGTATACAATTTCTCTAGGTAATGAGCTTGTTCTTGATATTACGCTTCATTTCTAGGGACTCCCTCTACATCTAATTCCAAAAGTCAAGCATCGCCTTCAATGTATTGTACAATAATTATATATCACATTTTTCGATCAGGCTTCATCACACTTATCATCGTATCATTAGTATCATTACAGCATACTCTTTCCTCCCTTGTTTCATACGTTTCATTGTAAACATTTAGCAAGTGTTCCCAGCCCTATTTCGGATCAAGATTTCTCCTACTTTGTTTTCAGTGTACTACAGAGATCATTCACTTCCATACTTTATTTGCCAATTTTATGTACTGCAAAAACTTATAATTCCATCCTTTAGTTTCATTTCAAAAATCCTTTTCACAAATTTGATTCTCTGATCGCGCTCTAAAAACCTTTGTACAATTTCATTCTCTAATTTACTGCAGATGCCTATCCACCATTTCATTCTTCAATTTAACAAAAAAATCATCTACCAATTTATCTACCAATTTCGCACGATACACAGATACAACAGAAAGTCTTCCACTATTTCATCTTTCAATTTCCCCATGAACACACCTTCTCTAAATTTAATCCTTCGATTTCTCATAAGTCTGTAAACCATTTCATATGCTCCGTAAAAACGATTTTTTTTTTAAATTTCATTGAATAATTTCACAAAAAAATCTCATCACAATTTTAATTTCAATTCCTCAATTAAATCTGCTCACAATTTCATCCTCCAATTTCACCTCAAAAACCTTGTCTCAATTTCCGTTTGCTGCGACCAGAAGAGAATTTTACCCTAGAAATAAAAACCCGAACGTTGCAAAATTGGAACCGACCTGAGCTACCGATAGAGTAATTGATCGTGTGTGGTGATGGTGTAGTAGTGATGGTGTGGTGATGGTGATGGTGTGGTGATGGTGTGGTGATGGTGTGGTGATGGTGCAGTGATGGTGTAGTGATGGTGTGGTGATGGTGTGGTGATGGTGTGGTGATGGTGTAGTGATGGTGTGGTGATGGTGTGGTGATGGTGTGGTGATGGTGTGGTGATGGTGTAGTAGTGATGGTTTGGTGATGGTGTAGTAGTGATGGTGTGGTGATGGTGTGGTGATGGTGTAGTGATGGTGTAGTGATGGTGTGGTGATGGTGTAGTAGTGATGGTGTGGTGATGGTGTAGTGATGGTGTGGTGATGGTGTAGTGATGTTGTGGTGATGGTGTAGTGATGGTGTGGTGATGGTGTAGTGATGGTGTGGTGATGGTGTAGTGATGGTGTGGTGATGGTGTTGTAATGCAATGATGTGGACATGGTTTGGTGGTATGATTGCGATAATGAACTGTTGGTATGGTGATGGTATTATGACGTAATGATACGGTGAGAAGAAGATAGTTGGGTGATGCTAAAACAATGTGGTGGTGTTGTGATGGGACTGGTTGCTGACTTTATGGTAATGGCCTAGAAGGTAGTGATGAGAAAGTAATGATGTGGTGTTGGTATAGCGATATTGTGGCTGCGTAATATTAGTGTGATAGCATGGTGAGAGTGTAGTGATGGAGGGATAGAATGGTGGTGAACAGATGCTGTTGTGGTGAGGTAGCAATTGTATTGTGATGTGGGAATGGTAAGACAATGATGGGATATGACAGTGATGTAAGAAACAGTGGTGATGAAGGGATGGAATAGTGAAAATGATTAAGTCTGATGTTGCAAACCCACAGTCAAGGTGAGATGAGGCCATTCACCACCAAGTCACGCCAACTCCTTGCACTTCATCACTTACTCAGCTCCTTCATCACCTCTCAAGAACTCGACAACAGCCATCTATCATTTAAGTCGATCTTTGTGGTCTTTATTGGGCCAATAATGGATCTTGCTTGCTTCATACTGGGTAGTTTGAAGCTTGACGCTTTTTGGAAACAATAAAAGACAATATCTACAACTAGAGAATGTGTCTAGGAGCACATACTTTGGCCAACCAACGCAATGTTAGCAAAAAAACTTGAATGATCTTGATTCCAGGATTTTTTATCATCAGAAAAATTTGATCACCTCTTCATCGTAGCATTCCTAGTAGTTCATTGAAATTTCATAATGATGCGCCCATAACTTTTTTGAGTTATGTCCGGCAAAGAAAAAAAACAGACATATAAACAAATCATCTCTAATATTTGGTTATTTGTTCTTTTTAATATTCCTAGCAGTGCCTTGCTTAACTTTTAGAGTTATGTTACAAACAAATAGAAAAACAAGCAGAAAAAATAGTTTGTAAATTGTGTTGCCAGCAAAAACAGGTAGACAAACCGATCGACGGTTCAACGGATCTTCACAAAAACTAATCAACTATACCTATTAACATACCTAACCAATCCCTGTGAATTTCATTAAGATCCTTTCATAACTTTCTTAGTTATCTTGGTGGCAAACAAATAGACAAGCAGACAGGCGGACCAGCCTTGACAAGAACACAACCTCCTTGACGGTAGCAAAGATATAATCATCTAATTCTCTAAGTTAGGCGAATTGAACTTAATTATTGAATTGGTGTTATAAAGCTTAATCATCAACATTAGCTCATGAAATTCCAAATTTGACAGGTTTTACACAGCGGACATGTATCTATGCTAATAAATATACATTTCATAAATATTGAAGCTATTTAGAAGACCTGGATCACCCAAGTTCTGTTCTGCAGCATCTCATAGTAGACACTCAGCATGGCTTCCTAAATGGAAGAAGCTGCCTAACAAACCTACTGGACTTTTTCTCAAAAGTAACAGATATTAAAGATGAACAAAAGGGCGTAGACCTTGTGCATCTAGACTTCCAAAAGGCTTTCGACAAAGTCCCCCATCTACGGCTAATGAAAAAATTGGAAGCCC
>LQNS02276769.1:8874191-8886509 GCA_001587735.2 Parhyale hawaiensis
CATCCCCTAATAACCCATAGAATCATCCCCTATTAACCCATAGAATCATCCTCTAATAATCCATAGAATCACCCCCTAATAACCCATAGAATCACCCCCTAATAACCCATAGAATCATCCCCTATTAACCCATAGAATCATCCCCTATTCCGAGGAAATCACGGGAAATTTTATTTTTTAAAGCTTATCACCACCAAATCGTTCTGTATAGAGTCAGCCGTTGGTTGTGTAGAGGTTCAAGGGCAATAAACTAGTTATATGGTCACAGTTTAAGTTGACAGGGTGATAAATTTTGAACGAAAAAAAATCCACATTTAGTTACTGTCTACATACACTAGGTTCAGCTAAGGAAGTAACCTACCTAACTAGTTTTTCCACTTCGACGCTATTGTTAACTACATGGTGTTTTTGGTTCATGATTTATAGGCTCCTTATGTCCTGATGCTTTTGTTAAGTTAAGCTGCGGGGACAAACACACCGACGGACAACAGATATATGACAATGATACTAAGGTCATGGTTACACCAGCGTTAGTCTTGCTGGAGACATGTTGCACGGTGTTTCACGGTGCACGTGTCGTGCGATCTGGGTTACGTCAATGGGGACAGTAGACTACTGCACCCGACTTGAGTTTTTTACGTGCACCAAATTTGTTGCATCAGGCATCGTTTTCTGCACTGGTGTGGTCGTGGCCTTAGGCTTATTGTATGCTCTGCTGCGAGCCGTCCGTTGCCAAGATCAGTGACAGGCAAATAAGACGGCGCAGCTAAACTTTCAAACGCGCAGGAACAAAGAAAACATAATTACTTACTTTTATATCAATTAACATATTTCATGGAAACTCACAACCCGAAGCGTAGCACAACCTCCTCGACAAGGGTCGAAAGGCGTCGATCCCCGCACAGGCATTAGCGGCGCCATAAAATTTGAACCTCACACAGTTGTCATTACAGCACCACTTCCGCGTCGTTTCAGCACATGTAATACAAGTGGACGTGAATATTTCAGGTTCAATGCGCACTTCATTGTCATAACCTGAAAGACAAACCTAAAGAGATGGGTATATACCTACTCAAATAGCTACAATAGTGCTTTGAAATGTAGAAGATATTTATCTGCATTGCATACGTTTTGTAGGTTTATAGAAGCAGCAATGGCGCAAGCCGGGTCCAATTAGATTAGATTATATAGGCGGCAGTAGACGAACCAATAGGCCCATTCCCAAAGAGACACCGGAACCTACGCCCCGGCCCTCTATGAGCTATTGCCATTATGTTAGTAGGATGTAGAGGACTGCCTTACTGCCGATTGCACTTTCAGATCAGATAGCTGGCAGTAGACGGACCAACAGACTCATTCCCAGCAAACAACCGGAACTAATGCTCCCACCCTGTATGAGTTATTGCCTTTATGTCAAATCATTTCGATATCTGAGGAAGAAGAAGGAAAAAATTCGACCGAGCCTATTAGGTGATCGTACAAGCACGATTAGTTGCTGCCTTACTGAACATTTCATTACAGGAGCAGAACGTTTAGCTACTTATATATTATATATATTGTAAAGAACTAATATATTATATGTAACTAATTCATTGTTTTGTGTAAAATTTCGGCTATGACCACGACAAATATACTTCGCACTGGGTGACACGAATACATAACAGAAATAAACAAGAAGGAACAGTTACAAGTGTTTGCAGTATTGTCGCAGGTGATATATTGTGTCTCCTTTATTGTTTTTATTAGAGATATGTGACATTGCAACTTGATAATATACAGTGAGGGGAAATAGTAAGTGTTCGTACACCAAAATAATTGCTCGTGAATCACATTAGCAACAACGTAAAATCACAAATTACAATGTTAAACATGTAAGTATTTTGGGGCGTAGACTTAAAATCTTCCATTGAAAACACGAAATTAATTGATGTGTACATAGCCTAATATATGTAGTTTTAAGTTTTGGAGGGAATGAAAAAGCGTTCGTACAATATCAATTTTGCATTGTAGAGCTATAGATTTTAGTTAAACTCAGCGTAAAATATTCTACTAGATTGCTGTAGAATATTATCAGTTACTCTGGTCAACCTCTAGATAAAATTGGGACATTCTATGGCAAGAGCTCATAGAGTGCCGGGGCATATGTTCCGGTGTCTCTTTGGGAATGGGCTTATTGGTTCGTCTACTGCCGCCTATCTAATCTAATAACTTTTTACAGAGAGCGGTTCTCCGTACGGTTAGACTTATGCCGGGACCACGCTAGGCATTCATCCTCGCAACTTGCTGTCAGGACGCGCAACTCGTACGTCTTCGAGCAGCAAAATTGCTGCTAGCAACAGACAAGTTGCGCCTACGTTGCGGAAGGTCGCTTGAGGTTTTCTATGGGTTACCAGATGGTCGTACAGCCACGTACATCGAATTAGTATTTACAGTGTGATTCTGAGTGCATTTCAAAACCGCCTCTTTGTGTTATTTGTAAAGTGTTTTTAGTTACTTATCCTACAAAGTGAGATGAAATAAAAGTCTTTTCACGTTGTGGCGTTTTCGCTGATCGCTGAAAATTTCTGCCGTCAAATCGCAGCTCTGCGTTTTCGCGGGCGTCCATTTTGTTAGATATTTCCGTGCGATTTAGGCTGCAATCAAAGCAGGTTCGGCCGCAAAACGAATAAATTAGGCGTTCCACGAGGCTTTCTCGTTTCTTTATAGACATTTTAAAAGCTTTTAAGCCTCTCTGATTTCTATTTTACTGCAAATTTGACGAGAAATATGAACTTCACTACAGTAGTGACACTTGTGGAGAATATTGAGTTGACGGTAAACATTTTATCGCCGTTTTGTCTTGTGGACACAGTTGTGTTTATGTTCGTAGATAAAATAAATGTTCGAACCCTTTGCACTACCTCTGGGGGAACAGAAAATTATGGAGTTACCTTTACTTGTTAATCATTTTTGTAGTTTCTCTTCAAGCCAGTCGTTTAATTTGATTGAATGTATTACCGCGCCCTCGATGCACGACCGCGTGGTCAAGAAAAGTATGAAAATGTTAACCTAAGCTCACCCGGCAGTAGTCGCAGTACGTTCATTGCTGTAGCACGCTATAAGTAGTATCTGCACTTACAGTGATTGTTTATTCCTAGTTGTATCGATACTAGAAGTAACATAAGTTATTACTAGTGACAAAAACTGCAGCTTCTTTGGATCAAGAAGCGTGAGCAACGAAGTTCTGCGGAACATGTGCGTGGTAGTCTGGACGGGACTTTGTATGGCGGAAGAGCAGCTTCCCGTCGCTAGTGTGTCACGGTCACCTACAGTCGTTCCGATACACAACAAGGATTTCTGAGTGAGTTGCGCGTTGCTCGTACGAACGCCTAGTGTGGCCCTTGCATTAAGGAATTCACAAACGCCCAAAAGAATTGGTTATTCAGGTGTGGAAAGATGTAAAAGGTTACACAAAGATCTGCAGATGGCGCGAGCACCCCTTCAACTACAATGAGTTCATTCATAACCTATAATATTAATAGCTTTGTTCCTACGTTCGTGTGTTACGCTCTTCGTCAGTAACAGATAGCAGGAAATTAGATACATAACAGTATTCGGTTGTATCCATAATACGGAAGATGAAGTCGAGCTCGGCTGCATGAACGTGTACGGTAAAGTTAAAGGTGATACAATTTGACAATACGTCACATTATATTCCCTTCGGTACAGGCAGTGTCGTGTTGAATATAGCTTTCAAAGCAAAGGAACTGGTGATGGTGACCCACACGGCCGGTTCTAGGTCTTTTCGCCGAAGGTCAATTCGCCGTTAGTTCATTTCGCCGTTAGGTCTTTTCGCCGAAGGTCAATTCGCCGTTAGTTCATTTCGCCGTTAGGTCATTTCGCCGTTAGGTCATTTCGCCGTTAGGTCTTTTCGCCGTTAGGTCATTTCGCCGTTAGGTCATTTCGCCGTTAGGTCTTTTCGCCGTTAGGTCTTTTCGCCGTTAGGTCATTTCGCCGTTAGGTCTTTTCGCCGTTAGGTCATTTCGCCGTTAGGTAATTTCGCCGTTAGGTCTTTTCGCCGTTAGGTCATTTCACCGTTAGGTCATTTCGCCGTTAGGTCATTTCACCGTTAGGTCATTTCGCCGTTAGGTCTTTTCGCCGTTAGGTCATTTCACCGTTAGGTCATTTCGCCGTTAGGTCATTTCACCGTTAGGTCTCTTCGCCGTTAGGTCATTTCGCCGTGAGGTCATTTCGCCGTGATATAATATAAATGGTACGGTAAAATATAAATTACACCCAACCACGCCCAATCTAATACACTATTCATTACTATTACTATTGGCCAAAGCCGTCATTAAAAATGGCGGCAGAAAAATAGCACTTCAGGAAACCCCCAGTGTCTCCTGTGCTTGTTACTGTTCAGAAGGCTTATAAATGAAAATTCAGCATGCTGCCTAAAAAATTGGATGTATACTATGAAGCGTAGTTAAGTGACATCTGTCGTAGCATCTTCAACAATGAACATGTTCAGACATGGTCATGCAGGCGAGCTCAGGTCCCTCACCTGGAGCGCCGAAGAG
Organism: Parhyale hawaiensis; assembly: GCA_001587735.2. Taxonomy (NCBI): domain Eukaryota; kingdom Metazoa; phylum Arthropoda; class Malacostraca; order Amphipoda; family Hyalidae; genus Parhyale; species Parhyale hawaiensis. The sequence goes on from LQNS02276769.1 coordinate 8,878,751, forward strand.
CGACACCCGTATCCAAGATACCGTCTTCGCTACCTGAATTTTTTCGTATCTGATTCCCATAGAGCGTGACAAGAAAGATATAAATATAGTTATAAATAAATAACTAAATAAATAAAAACACGGCGTGAATTATTATATAGCAGAATTACTATGTATGGCAGAACTTAAATAAAAAGAATAATAAAAAGAGAGGATGGAAGAAAATGAAAAATACACTACCTTTAAATGTAATGATGCACATCACCGATCTTATTCAAATGATATAACTCACATAAAAACTGCGCATCTTAAATAGTAATTTTACCCTCCTAAGGTTACTTTAGGTAGTGTTTGGTTTGGCTAGTTCAATTTTTTAGCTAAAACATTTTTTTAGCTTGTTTACCTTCTAATATTAAACATATTAAATATAGTTTAATCTTGATGATCAACTACTAATTAGCTTCTTTAAATCATACCGAATCAAAAGACAAAAGAAGATCAGTTTTCTTGAATAAATAATTTAAATCTTAATGATCAACCACTTATCCACTTCTTAAATGCCTTAGCGGCGAAATGTCATCGCGGTAACAAAATTCCATCAGGGTGAACTGCCCTAACGGCGAAATGACCTACGTCGAAATGACCAGCGGTGAAAAGACCTGTAATGACACGGCCAGGAGTGAACGGGGACAAATAGCGCCTTGTCTATGACCAGCTAAATAACACCTGACTTTTGTGAAAGGAAAAAAATGGTGATAACGACCCAACGGGTCACGGGCAGTTTAGTATGCTATAAAACTTTATAATATTTATTTATTACTGTAAAATTTCCTGAGCTCCAACCTGAAAGGCCCCTCCACACCGTGAAATTTTCACGGGGGCAGCTAGTAAGCATTAAAAGACAAGATACCTACAGTTGAAAACCAAGATTATGAAGATAGTTGCGATTACAGATCCAATATAAATCTAATGGCCACCCGAGAAAATCGTTGGATTGATTTGCGTTTATCATGAGTTTGCGTACTAAGCGGACAAGAAGTAATGAACTACAAAGAGACAATCTCAAGCGGCGCACACGAAGAAATAAGGTTAGGTTAGGTTAGGTTAGCTTATGTTAGGTTAGGTTACCTTTCCTTTTGAAACTGGCACACTGAGATGCAATATTAAAATTTGCAAGAGAGTACAAAAATGAGTGAAATTCTTGTTGGAACAGAGTTTCATGGACAGATGAAGGTAATACTAAATTGCCTCGTCGTAATTCTCGGAGTAATGTATGGAGGAAGACGGCGAAGCGTGCTTACCAAGAACACAACACCAATTAACTGTCTGTCAAAACTTTCAAATTTGGTGGTGGAAGTATCATGGTTTGGGACTGGCGTTTCAGCAGAGGTGTTGGTAAACTGTCAGTTATACAGTAGACGATAAAATGAATGCATAAAAATATCAAAAAGCCCTAAGGAAGAACTTTGTGCTTTCTGTAGAGAGCCTTGGACTTCTTGCTCATCAGACTTTCCAGCAAGACAATTTATTTATTTATTTACAATTTATTTAACATTTATTTCTCCACAGGCGGGAGGTGCTCTTGGATTATTATATTACAGCTTACATGAAAATGAACCCGAGCACACTGCCAGGACTACGAAGAAGTGGCTTGTTGAAAACAACTGAGTCATCTCACAATGGCAGAGTCAGTCCTCCGATTTGCTTCCAATTGAGAACTTGTGGCGACGTTTGAAAATTGAAATCCGTGAAAGAGGTCTAATAAACATCACAAAGCTGAAGACAATTTGCTAGGAAGAAGAGAGTAAACTATATCCTAAAGCATACGATCGTTAATTAAAAGCTATAGGAAGAGATTGGGTGGCTGTTGAACTTAACTGAGGCTTTGCTACGGAGTATTACATGAAGACAACGTGTTTTTTTCCTGCTTTACAATTATTTTCTTTACCCTTGAGAATTGAGATAGTGTGATGTTTTCTTTCTTAAATTTTAAATATGATTTAGTTTCATATGTACATATGGCAGTGTGCAAACTTATATAATAAATTAATTCTCATTTTGTTCAGCCTGTTCAGGTAATGCACTATATGAGTATAAATATATATATATATATATCGCTCGTTTGCGACGACAGGGAGATAACGAAAAAATTGGGTATTTTGAGTTATTGCCGCTATCACAAAGCCCGCGTCAATAACGGCATAAATTAGTCTGTAAAAGTGGCCGCTTGAGAAGGGTCATTATTCAAGTGATAGTTAAGAAGCTATGGCGATAGTAAAACGGTTTTCGTCTCTTCCGAAAACTGTCATATTTTGAGTTATGATGCTGTTGTCGCAAACGAGCGATATATATTTTCATTTGTACGAACACATGTTCTCCTCGCCCTATATTTGTAAACTGAAGTTATACGTTATATGTTGCTAATTCATTAGCGCCTTGAAGAGCATGCTGTTTGCATATTACGATGCTAGCAACATCGGCTCGCCCTTTTTAGAGAAAATAACAGCTATTTTAAAATTCCCGGTATCTTGGAATCATCCGGAATTTTTTTCCCAAAATTTTGTGTGTCCAGGATCATCATTTGGAATATTATTTGAAAACCCTAAGCCTTACGCAGTAATTCCAGGTGGAAATGGGAACTACATCGGCAACAGTTCTTCACATCAGTCCTCTGGTGGAGTACTTAATGCTATAATACTTCGGCGTAGCGTTCATCACAGAAACTGTGACAATCAGGTGGAGAGACAAACTAACAGAAAATTGTTCTAGTATAGTAGTATGACATTTGAGTCTATAACAAAAGCTTAGCGTATTAATCTGTTGGACAGATTATCTGCCCTTCCTCCGTCAGGCTATGGAGGTCTAAACGTATCTTAAATGAAACCAGTTATCTGCATAACGGATACCCTTAACGACTGATGATCAATTGATGAACGGTTCATAGCCAACTCGTAAAAATGACATTCGTTTCTTGCTTTCGTTATTTTTGATGGCATGGGCAGCAGGATGGAAATGCTTAACCAAGAGAAAACTTGTCTTGATCGTCTTTACTATAGTTCAGTAAGTTCTAGAAGACTCACGACCGATAAAAGGCATCAAAAGTGCCGGAAGAATTGATACAATTCCTTATACGTGAAAGCAAAGTCAACATAAGCACATCCTCCAATTGGGCAATCCACATGCATTCCTTCGTGCTGCAGATAGATGCAGCAAATGTGCGCTTAGCTGCAGTCAAACACAGATTTTTAATGCGATGGTATTGAAAACGGAAGGCTTACGTGAAAACTGTCCCCCCCTATCCCTATTTCTGATTAAGGTCAGTAACCCCACAACGGAGTGTAAACACCAGAAATACCGGCACCGCAAGCCATGCATCATAAGAATCCACCTGCCTTGCTGGGAATCGAACTCTAGAAATGTAGCATGCAAGTACTGCACTCCAGCATCGTTCCACCACTACATTCTCCTTGCCTGCGCTGGTCTCCTTCTAACTTGAACATCAAGCAAGCACAGTCAGTCACAAACGTGAGAATGACTATTGTGGTAGGTCTGGATGCAGTTTATTTGCAGTTTTTTTTCGCTGGCGAGTTTACTAGGAGGATGTTATTGTCCTGGTAAGCGCAGGGCTCTCGCGGGGAGGAGTCTCTGGCCTGGCACAGCTGCTGGTGCAGCTGCGGCTCTGCAGGGCACATGTCCCTTTAACTGCTGCACTTTGACCTATAGCTGTACACGTGTGAACTGCTGCACTGTACTGCAGCACTCCGCACCGCTGCGGTGCAGTGCGGCACCGGTGGCTGTGGCACTTTGCACTCCTATGGTCAGCTAGCACATTACTTTCTAAACGATGAAAACAAAGAAGACTCCATAGAACGCCTCGCGGCTCAAGACCAACACCCGCGTTGTGAGCCAAATTCAACGCCGTCATGTTTGATGGCCAGCTAATCCTAGTTTCTCCTATGGATGCTGTGACCAACAAGGTTTGAGCACAGCATCCCGTTAAGATCTCTTAATAATAACATAGAAAAAATAGAACGCCTCGTAAGACAAGCTGCCAAAGTGGAGGCAAATTCAACGCCGTCATTTTTTATAGCCAGTTCTTTGGTATGGGTCACATCTAGGCCAACCCACTAAACTCTCTACAAAAAATTGTGTACTTTACTCAACTTTCCCTACCTGTTTTTGGGTGGACAGACAAAGATGTATGTATACAAATATATATACATACTTAAATCTTCAACGAAAACATTATCACCTCTCTCACTTCGTTCGCGGGTGATAAAAATTGTCTTACAACCATTCTTTTCACTGTGATTTTTTTTCAACTACGAAGACACTAGACGCAATGGGTTACCTTAATTCAAACTTGGCAATATTTTAACAAATAAAGGGCTTATTGTATGGTTACACAAACTCTCCCAGTAACAGGTTCACCTTTTTTCCCGTCCACAAGAATCGATCGCGCAGTCCCATTTTAAATGGATGGAAATTTCACTGATAATGTTGTCTCAGAAAATGAAAAATGCAGGAAGAATTCTCTACAGTAAATAAAATATTACTTGTAACCCAGCAACCTCCGGAGAAAACTTTTTCTCATTGCCATAGCACCATTAAGTAGAGCACTCTGAGAGCGCATACCTCCGCGAAACAAGGTACCGGTAATGAGAAATTCAAATTGGTGCTGAAAAACCTTGATTTTCTTTATAGCAACGCCAAAATTTAATAATTTGTACCCTCTGATAGCGTTAACACTTTCTGCAATTTTCTCGAAGATTCTTTCATAACTTTTTGAGTTATGCTGCTAACGAACATTATAACAAAGAAAAGTCAAACATACAAAACGCACCAACCGATCTGCACCAAAATTTAATCATTTATGTCTTTTACCAATACTAACAACTCCTGTAAATTTAATAAAGATCCATTCAGGATTTTCTTAAGTTATTGCGCTAACAAGCACAAAATCAATCACAGCAACAAACACACAAGTAAGCAACAGATCATCAAAAAAATTTGGTCCTTTACTCTTCTTCATATACCTAACAACTCATGTAAATTTAGTTAAAATCCGTCCATAACTTTTTGAGTTATGGCATTGATAATAATGAGGCACACAAACAAATAAACGGATGGACGGACCTTCACCAAAAGTTAATCAACTGTTTATCCTATCATTCTTAACAACCCACGTAAATATCATCCAAAATCCATCCTTAACTTTTTGAGTTATCTTGATGACAGACAGAATAACAGACAGACAAAATAACAGGCAGACAAACCCGACGAAAAAATAACCTCCTTGGCGGAGGTAATTAATACTAGTTTAGGTATCAAGGGTAAAATAACAAACATAATTTTACGATAATTTTCAGCAAGCCCTTGGCTAGCGGCGCCCTAATTCTGCAGACTAATGATTAACTGTATCTGATAATTATTGTATAGCATATATGTCTCGGTGCTCGCTGACGTGCACAAAGATGTCTCAGTGAGCACTATAGTGAGCACAAAAAATGTTTCAGTGAGCACTGAGCTCAAAAATGTTTCAGTGAGCACTAATGAGCACCAAAGCTTCCAGTGAGCACTAATGAGCTCCAAAGCTTCCAGTGAGCACTAATGAGCACCAAAGCTTCCAGTGAGCACTAATGAGCACCAAAGCTTTCAGTGAGCACTAATGAGCACAAAAGCTTCCAGTGAGCGCTAATGAGCACCAAAGCTTCCAGTGAGCTGTAATGAGCCCCAAAGCATTCAGTGAGCACTAATGAGCACCAAAGCTGCCAGTGAGCACAATGAGCACCAAAGCTTTCAGTGAGCACAATGAGTATCAAAGCTTCCAGTGAGCACTAATGAGCACCAAAGCTGCCAGTGAACACTAATGAGCACCAAAGCTTCCAGTGAGCACCAATGAGCATCAAAGCTTCCAGTGAACTGTAATGAGCCCCAAAGCATTCAGTGAGCACTAATGAGCACCAGAGCTTTCACTGAGCACTAACGAGCAAAAGAATCTTTCACTGAAAACCGTCGAACAAAAAATCTTTCAGTGAGCGCTAACGCGCACTAACTTAATTATATGGTGGTCCTACACATGGGAATAGAATGCAGGGGCCACACTAGGCGTTCGTACGAGCAACGCGCAACTCACTCAGAAATCCCTGTTGTGTATCGGAACGACTGTAGGTGACACACCAGCGACGGGCAGCTGCTCATCCGCCATACAAAGTCCCGTCCAGACTACTGCAGGGGCCACACTAGGCATTCATCCTCGCAACTTGCTGTCAGGACGCGCAGCTCGTACGTCTTCGAGCAGCAAAATTGCTGCTAGCAACAGACAAGTTGCGCCTACGTGGCAAAACCAGCGAACTCCAAAAGATACCCGTTGATCAAGGTCGTACAGCCGCGTAAATCAAATTTGTATTTACAGTGTGATTCTGAGTGCTTTTTAAAGCCGCCTTTTTTGTTATTTGTAAAGTGTTTTTAGTTACTTATCCTACGAACTGAGGTAAAGTAAAAAAAATCTGTTGACATTGTGGCGTTTTCGCTCATCGCTCCAAATTTCTGCCGTCAAATTGCAGCTCTGTGCGTTTTCGCGGGCGTCCATTTTGATACTTCCGGGCGATTTAGGCAGCAAACAAAGCAGGTTCATCCGCAAAACGAATAAATTAGGCGTTCCATGAGGCTTTCTTGTTTCTTTAAAGACATTTTAAAAGCCTTAAAGCCACTCTGATTTCTATTTCACTGCAAATTTGACGAGATATAGGAAACCTTACTATAGTAGTGACACTTGCGGAGAATACTGCGCTGACGGTAAACATTTTATCGCCGTTTTGTGAACACAGTTGTGTTTATGTTCGTAGATAAAATAAATGTTCGAACCCTTTGCACTACCTCTGGGGGAACAGAAAATTATCGAGTTACCTTTCCTTGTCAATAATTTTTGGAGTTGCTCTCCAAGCCAGTCGTTTAATTTGATTGAATGTATTGCCGCGCCCTCAAAAGCACGACCGCGTGGTCAAGAAAAGTATGAAAATGTTAACCTAAGCTCACTCGGCAGTATGCGCTTTGCTGCAGCACTCTATTACTGGTATCCACATTTACAGTGAATGTTTATTCCTAGTTGTATCGACACTAGAAGTTAAATAAGTTATTAATAGTGACAAAAAGTACAGTTTCTGTGGATCAAGAAGCGTGAGCAACGAAGTTCTGCGGAACATGTGCGTGGTAGTCTGGACTGGGCTTTGTATTCCGGATGAGCAGCTTACCGTCGCTAGCGTGTCACCTACAGTCGTTCCGATACACAACAAAGATTTCTGAGTGAGTTGCGCGTTGCTTGTACGAACGCCTATTGTGTCTCCCGCATAAAGGAATGCCATCCGCTACCAGCAAAGCGAGTAAAATTTTTGTGAGGAAGAACGAAAGCGTAGATATGATACGGGTGAAATGATATCAAGTCTCTAATTTACGCCTATCTATTTGTGAAGAGCGTGACACACACACACGTAGATACAAGCGTATTAATATATAGACTAGCGGGACCCGTGAAATTCCACGGCTGAATGAACCACCGACGCTATACTATTACAATTTGCCTCAATTTAACATAATGCAGCTCTTATAACGTACCCCACCTCGCCTGAGTAAACGTCCGTCACTCATTCCAACTCAACATTGTCTGTCTATCCAAGCATAATTAAGTCGTATAAGCTAACGTGACCGGTGGGAATTCACCGATTAGTTAATGCTCCCACTTTATAAGATGTAGCAATCTAAGCAATACGCTACTATGACG
>LQNS02276769.1:8893635-8906181 GCA_001587735.2 Parhyale hawaiensis
GGAAGAACCAAGTCTTATGCCAATGCGTATACAAGAGCAGGACCCCATGGATTTGACCAAGTCAAAATGGAGTATAAATATGAATCTAAATGATTATGCTCATCCAAATCTTTCTACCTGGAATGAGTCCTGCTGCATACTAAATTGGACTTGGAAATTATGACGAGGTCCAGTTACTCAGACACAAGACTTGGAAGAAATTAAATCTTAAGCCATAACTTATACACTAGTACAAGAGCAGGACCTCAGGTTTTGGGGAAAAAATCAGGCAGTATAACTCTAGTTTCTGTACAAGAAAGAAGATCAGAATCATCAAGTTTTCGTTGCACAAGTTCTTAGACTATCGAGCTCAAGCAGCCGATTAGCACAAATCATTTCAAGTTTTTTACTATAATGCACTAGGACAAAAACCAACAAAAAACACAGGTTCGCTTCCGTTCTTCAAAGTTCATACACATATGGCATGGGACCTGGTATTAAAGCTACGGGAAACCCGTCTAAGCTTCTGCACAGACACGTGCAAGCGGATAATAAAAAAAGGGAACAAACATTAGTGACCGCAAACAAAAATCGGGCTCACAATGTGTGTGTGTATATATATATATATATATTCTGGTTCTAGATGGCGTACATATTGAAGAATTAGATCAGAAGCAAATAATATAGTTTAAATTTGAGGTTACAGCAAAACGCGTCGTGGGTAACAAAATTTAAACTATATTATTTGCTTCTGATCTAATTCTTCAATATATATATATATATATATATATATATATATATATATATATATATATATATATATATATATATATTATATTTTTTTTTTTGAGCAGCTAACAGGCAGATAGCCAAATTAACAAAACCCGGCAAACTTATTACGTCACAAGCGGAGGCAATTAGTACATTTACAGCATCCAGCGCATGCAATTGTTGCGTACTGTTATTGTTATACGTTGTCCTTGAACTAACAATAGATACTTCAGTTTAATCTGATAACGTACGATAATTGTTCCATCCTGGGCACTTGCGTCATCAGTTGCGTCATTGCGTCGACCAGTTCAGTGACGCTGACAAAGGCGGGTTCACACTAGTAACTTTTGCTTCGCTTAAGCCTGTCAGTCGTTCAGTGAAGATGTCGTGGACAGACTCGTTGGGTTCCACACTTGACTGGGCGTGTGAACGGTGAGTTTCTACTGCGTAGAACGTTCTCCACACAACATATTTACAAATTAACCATAGATTCGCAACCCAAATTGGTTGAAATAATGAGTGTACTCGTATCAGCCCCTACATATCTACTTACTATGTTGTTAATATCACAATTAATAAAAGAATAAGAGTTTAGATACAACCTATCGTCGACACGCGGCGTAATAGCAGTATGTGCAAAGTTGTTAGGCAAGCAGTACGGAAGGTACCGTATCCTTATGTACTGCATACATACCTACCGTGTGGGTCTTCGGAAGAAGTCCAGGTGACGTAGTTCACATCACCCCCATGTTTGGAGTCTCCCTGCTGGGTGTCTTGTTTAGTACCACAGTTAGAGACCAAAAAGAGCCAGCAGCGAATCATCTCCACAGTGCACGTAACCGCTGATCGTTGGTCTATCTAGTATTCTTCTTGCAGCAAGTTTTTTAACTGTAAAATTTTGATATTAGAGGCGTTTCGAATGTGCCGAGGCTTTTTGTTAAACAATCTTGGTCTCCGTATGTGAAGCAATGAGAATATTTTGTGGCCACAGATTTTCCACAATCTTTACTTGGGATGCGTATATCACAAGTCCTTCCAGCTCCCTCTGAATGTCTGGCGACAATCCGCTCATTCACATTCACAGTGATACATTCCAGAATTTTTCAAACATATATGACTGTAAATCGCTCGAATCTTCGTTGTATGGAATACAGTTGGAGACAGCTAAGTCGTTTGTGGTAATCATATTCCGGCATGCCTCGAATTCTGGCCGTGAACGATCTTTCGATAGCTTGAAGTTGTTCTAGCTTTTTCTTGTACTCGGCATCCAAAGTGGAGAACAGTATTCTATGCTCGGAAGAATGAATTGCTTCCATAGTGTGAGCATTACATCTATTTCGCGTGACGAGAAAGTTCGTGAAACCCATCCACTCCATCTTTTTCCCACAACGATAACTCTTGCAATATCTTCTTCTAACGTAGCATCGTCTAGCATTCTCACTCCGGGGCCTCTTAAAACTGTCTTTCTCTCAATTTCATGCCATCGCTGGTGGCATATAGCGCGGATTCAAAGAGCGTTTGAATTTTTCGTATCTTAGCAGTTCGAATTTTGTTTCATTTTGTTTCATTCTACACCAGTATGACACCAGAAACAAAATGATCAGCTTTAAATCATTAAGAAATATTCCATTACCAGGCAAATTTTTCTGGACATCTCGCTGTTTTTGTTTACAAAACAATGAAAGTTTAGGTTAGGTTTACCTAATAAAACACCTGAACTGAGCGATTTTCAAATTAGGTAGAACCGAAAACAGTAAAGATGTGCATATTTAAGTACTTCTTTTGCCTGTAAAACTGTAGTTTGTCTCACCTGTCTTGAGATTCAATTATTTTTCTACATTGTAATATGCAACAGACTGATACTAGTACACTGTAAAACGATTGCCTAATATAATATATATATATATATGTTACAAGCTGTAACGTTGTGGCTGAGGCGTGATACGTGTATTACTGTGAAATTGTAAGATATCTAGAACATTATCGCTACTCCATCGCTAATTTAGGCAAATGAAGTGTTTATATATGCGAACAACGCTGTTTTATGTCCAAATCATGTTTCAAAATCAACAGATTCGGGTGTTTTATGAAACGACGCTCACCTGAAGCACTCGTCGACGGCGTCAAAAATACAACCTAGAGCATTCTGTCGTCGCACTCCCTACCTCTCTGTCAGTCGCCAGAGCAGCGGCGTCGTTTGTTGGCCGACGAGTTGTGACGGAAACGGAAGTTGCTAGATTAGATTAGATTAGATAGGCGGCAGCAGACGAACCAATAGGCCCATTCCCAAAGAGACACCAGAACATATGTCCCGGCACTCTATGAGCTATTGCCAGGACAGGAGAAAAGAGAGAGAGAGAAAAAAAGAGGGGGGGGGAGTGAAGAGTCAATGCCCAAGAAACGATCTTGAATGCACGCAAGCACGTTCAGGAGCCGCTGGCATGCGGAGCTTAGAGATATCAAACTGTGTAGTTGGAGCGGGAGAGAGAATGAGATGGGTTAAGGTTGCTTCGGAAGCATTGGCCGTTAAGTGTTTGCAACTCCCGGAGGAGGAGTTCTTAGTTGCGGAGGATGTCTCTCCCAATATACGTCAAGACGATTTTTAAACGCGTTGACTGACTCCGCACTAACAGCATCGGAGGGGAGTCTATTCCAAATGCTGACTAGTGTGAAGACAGTTCATTTACTGTCGAATAGTTATGTCAGATATCAGTGTGTGTGTGCATATGTTTGTACATGACATCACAATAGTGATGTCAAGCCAATACCGTCACTACTTTTGCAGCAAGACATCAGGGGTAATACATCTTGGGTAATTCTACAAGGGTGTCGTATGTACGAGAGACAAAGTACGGTGCGTCGCGATTGTCTATTATATAAACATTTATAAAATTGTTCAATTGCAGTTTATTGCATTTTTCATGTACGTAGAACACTCCACTTTATAACCTGTGTAAGGCATATTTCTCTTGGTCATTGAAAATAGTCCAATTTTGTCTTTTTTTTAAACCCATGTTAGCACTTCGAATTCGTGCAAAGCTTTCACTTCGGTAAACATTTTTCAGACGATTTCCTCAGTTTTTTTTCTTTTTTATGGCCCTGGAAATCAAGATGCAATATATTAAATCTGTTTTCAATTATTTTCCTTATTTATGAAATTCAGTGTATGAGTAGTTCCAATCATCAGTACTATATAATAATTCACGCCGTGTTTTTATTTATTTATTTATTTATTTATTTATTTATATATTTATATCTTTCCTGTCACGCTCTATGGGAATAAGATAGGAGAAAATTCAGATTTCAAAATGTAAAAAAAAGTGGGGTACCTTGCAATCTTTTTCTTCGGCGAAAAAAAAGTTGGGTGCCTTGCAATCTTTTTCTTCAGTAGTAGATAGGGGAAAAATGAGGAAGCCCAAAAGATGGCGGGGGTTTTGGTGAAGTGTAAATTTTTTGCCGTCATTTATAATGACTGCCCGGGCCACTAGTTTGAGGTAATAAACGATAAACAATTGTAGGGAGGGTGTTTGTCGAATAGAAAAATGAGCCGTCCCTCTCAGCCTGTTTTGTTTACTCAGAATAGTGACGTCATAATCATGGCCGTCGCTTAGTAGCTGATTCTGACGTCAGTCACGGCTGTCCCTGATTGGCTGAAGTTAGGCCATAACTATCAGTAGTCAAGGAGCTTTAATAGGGAGAAGCAGGAAGCAAAGAGCGTAACTGGAGAACTCACGAGAACTTAGCATCAAAAAGTGACGTCATCATCGACGAATCTACGGCTGAGCAGCCTAGTATTGTAACTAATTTAACCAGGAAAATCGTCTAAATTACGAAATTCATCTCTAGCGTATAAATAAATTAGGAGAATATAGACTAATTTAGAAATTATCAATAGAAAATTACAGTGCATGCTGGTGGAAACTTCCACAGCAGTAGCGCCGAATTTGATCCCGTTCGGCTACCTGATTTAAGTTCTTTAAGTTCTTTTTCCTAATTGAAGCCTTATTTACATCTCATATTCAGTTCACAGGGCTCTTCACAGAACATATGTATTCCTTACCAACAAAAATAAGCCCAATTATAGCCAATTCTGTACGCGAGGGAAACCACAGTCACAATTAGCCTATTGCTCGAACTTTCTGTACGTGAAAAGAACATTTTATAGTATTTTGGAGCTCCAGTAGCTGAGCAGCCATAGCGGGAGATTGAATGAAATAAATCGAAAAAAATACGGTGATATGTTTAAGAAAATAACCTACAAAGGCCTGAGGTCCCACACTCAAATACTTCGACTCGTCGATGTGATGTAAATTTGCTACGTGCGGTCACGGCTAAGTTTTATTTTAGTCCTATTTAGTCCTCCCGTTGCATTTTTTGTTTCCTGGCGCGCTAAGTTAGGTTCACAAGCGACTCAACCATTCCGATGTGGCTGTGACGCGTTCATGAAAGTGAATACCTCTGACATCCGGCGACTATAACGAACGAACACACATTGATCTCAATGGGTGGAAGTGACGCGAGAGCAACAAACAAATTAATGCATTAATATGCGATTGCTGCACACGGTGACTGGCAGCAGTAACACCTAAAAGCGATACCGGGAACTTGAGCTTCAAAGACGAGGCTGCTGGCTCCCTTTTTCTTTTCTGTAGTAAATGAACTGCGGTGTGAATGGGCCTCTAAGGAACGACGTAACTTGGATACCGATGCTGCATGATGTTTAAGTCGAGAGCAGTTGCAAAGAATTAAAATTTTGTAGTTCAAGTCGCTTGGCCGGTATTAATAGCTAAGACGATTGAAGAATAGCACACTTTTTAAAGCTAGCAGGATCATCAGCAATCGCTATATGATAGGAGGAAATTCGAGCTTTAAAGATTTAATGTCACTCCCTCAGGAGGGGGAGGGAGGGGGGGTTGCGACGGCTCCTGAGCTCGGCTGCACAATCGTGTATGCAAAGTAAAAATGATACCGAATATACAGTACAATTGGACTTCGCGTCACCTAAAAATTTCTCCTTGCTTACAGGCACAGTGTTGAATATTCCTTTGACATGCAAAGATGCTGCATGACTTGAACCAATGGGTCACGGGCAGTCTAGTACTACAAAAAAAAAAGTCATGCAATTGCTTGGTCAAATGCAAGCACCATATCAGACACCATGCGTCGCTTGTCTGCCCAGAGTTTACCGTTTCGCGTAGAGTTGCGTCCGATGTATCCGCATGGTAATATCCAAATGATGTGGCAGGAGACCTGGCTGAGTGACTCGGTGACAGCCAGCAGCCAGTTTTACGGAGCAGTTAAATAACCCGCTCCATATCAATATCAGCCAGCCAGGAAAATCTTAAAGCAAATTTTTACACCGAGAGAAAAATTTGACGTGATGGAAAGTTCAGGGGGTTGGTATAGAGGATACACAGTGGTTTATTATATTAATCACCTTTTCTGGCGATCGAAAATCTAAAATTTAGTAGACGTGGAGAGCATATATAACTCAGACAGTTGAAGAAGAGCATGAGCCTAATGCCTCGCACCTTTCCCTCCCTTGCTCCAAGCCAGAATGGCAGGCAAAACGCACAAAGGCTCCGGTAGGCATTAGTGAACATGAGGGCGCCCGTAAAATATTTTCTCCGAAGGTGGGCCGTAGTAATTTTCTTCGGTGGCGTACCTCCACACTGACGCTCAAAAATCTTCCTATCTTATAGCGAAGAAACTGTGCAAACAAGCATGGAGGACGAATAAAGTTCACAGACTTTTAGTACAATATAGATAGATTGACGAACGACATCTTGGACGATTCAGAGAGATAAATCTATGAATTTTACATTCAACTAGTGACCCGAGCTGTCATTATTAATGACGGCAAGAAATTAGTTTTTCACGAAAACCCCCGTTATCTCTTTTGCTTTTTACGTCTCAAAGAGTTTTTGAAATTAAAATGCGGCATTCTGTCTAAAAACTGGATATACATTATATGGCGCAGTCAAGTGGCATATCCCGCAGCACCTTTCAACATGTCCAAACACGGTTTTGCAGGTGAGCTCAGGCCCTTCTATTGGAGATCCCGGTGCCAACCTCCGTATCCTAGATACAGCCTTCGGCACTTGAATTTCTTCTTAATCATCTGTAACAGCTAACTTGCCTAACAATCTCAGTGACTTTCGTAGAGATCTGCCCATAACGTTTTGAGTTATCTTGGTGACAGAGAGTCAAAGAGACAAACAAACATGAGGAAACAATAACCTTCTTGGTAGAGGTAACTAAGCATTTTCAACGGCTGTAACCTATGAATTCGTATTCAGCGCATCAATGCCTATTATGCAGGGGCCCCACTAGGCATTCATCCTCGCAACTTGCTGTCAGGATGCGCAGCTCGTACGTCTTCGAGCAGCAAAATTGCTGCTAGCAACAGACAAGTTGCGCCTACGTGGCGAAAGGTCGCTTGAGGTTTTCTATGGGCAACATTATGGTCGTACAGCCTCGTAAATCGAATTTGTATTTAGGTACAGGGTGATTCTGAGTGCTTTTCAAAACCTCCCTTTTTGTTATTGGTAAAGTGTTTTTTAGTTACTTATCCTACGAACTGAGATGAAATAAAAAATCTGTTCAAGTTGTAGCGCTTTCGCTGATCGCTGCGAATTTTTGCCGTCAAATCGCAGCTCTGTGCGTTTTGGCGGGCGTCCATTTTGTTAGATATTTCCGCGCGATCTAGGCTGCAAACAAAGCAGGTTCATCCGCAAAACGAATAAATTAGGCGTTCCATGAAGCTTTCTTGTTTCTTTATAGACATTTTTGAAATCTTTTAAGCCTCTCTGAATTCTATTTCACTTCAACTTTGACGAGAAATATAAACTTCACCACAGTAGTGACAATTGTGGAGAATACTGAGTTGACGGTAAACATTTTATCGCCGTTTTGTCTTGTAGACTCAATTGTGTTTATGTTCGTAGATAATATAAATGTTTGAACCCTTTGTACTACTTCTCGCAGAACAGAAAATTATAGAGTAACCTTTACTTGCCAATTACTTTTGGAGTTGTTCTCCAAGCCAGTTGATTAATTTGATTTAATGTATTGCCGCGCCCTCGAAAGCACGACCGCGTGGTCAAGAAAGTATGAAAATATCAACCTAAGCTCACTTGGCAGTACATGCATTGCTGTAGCACGCTATAAGTAGTAGTAGTAGTAGTAGTGATTGTTTATTCCTAGTTGTATCGATACTAGAATTAAAATAAGTTATTACTAGTGACAAAAACTGCAGCTTCTTTGGATCAAGAAGCATGAAAAACGAAGTTCTGCGGAACATGTGCGCGGTAGTCTGGACGGGACTTTGTATGGCGGATGAGCAGCTGCCCGTCGCTAGAGTGTCACCTACAGTCGTTTCGATATACAACAAGGATTTCTGAGTGAGTTGCGCGTTGCTCGTACGAACGCCTAGTGTGGCCCCTGCAGTAGTCTGGACGGGACTTTGTATGGCGGATGAGCAGCTTCCCGTCGCTAGTGTGTCACCTACAGTCGTTTCGATATACAACAAGGATTTCTGAGTGAGTTGCGCGTTGCTCGTACGAACGCCTAGTGTGGCCCCTGCATTATGCAGGGGCCACACTAGGCATTCGTCCTCGCAACTTGCTGTCAGGACGCGCAGCTCATACGTCTTCGAGCAGCAAAATTGCTGCTAGCAACAGACAAGTTGCGCCTACGCGGCGAAACGTCGCTTGAGGTTTTCTATGGGCAACCAGTTGGTCGTACAGCCGCGTTAACCGAATTTGTATTTACAGTGAGATTCTGAGTATTTTTTAAAAGTGCCTTTTTTGTTATTTGTAAAGTGTTTTTTAGTTACTTATCTTACAAACTGAGATGAAATAAAAATCTGTTCACATTGTGGCGTTTTCGCTAATCGCTGCGAATTTCTGCCGTCAAATCGCAGCTCTGTGCGCTTTCGCGGGCGTCCATTTTGTTGGATATTTCCGCGCGATTTAGGCTGTAAAACAAAGCTGGTTCATCCGCAAAACGAATAAATTAGGCGTTCCGGGAGGTTTTCTTGTTTCTTTATAGACATTTTAAAAGCTGTTTAGCCTATTTGATTGTTATTACACTGCAAATTTAACGAGATATATAAACTTCACCACAGTAGTGACACTTGTGGAGAATACCGAGTTGTCAGATTTGACGGTAAACATTTTATCGCCGTTTTGTGGACACAGTTGTGTTTATGTTCGTAAATAAAAAAAATAAATATTCGAACCCTTGGCACTACCTCTGGGGGAACAGAAAATTATCGAGTTACCTTTACTTGTCAATCATTGTTGGACTTGTTCTCCAAGCCAGTCATTTAATTTGATTGAATGTATTGCCGAGCCCTCGAAAGCACGACCGCGTGGTCAAGAAAAGTATGAAAATGTTAACCTAAGCTCACTTGGCAGTACGCGGTGACTACGCGCACTGCTGTGGCACGGTATGAGTAGTATCTGCATTTACAGTGATTGTTTATTCCTAGTTGCATCGATACTAGAAGTAAAATAAGTTATTACTAGTAACAAAAACTGCAGCTTCTTTGGATCAAGGAGCATGAGCAACGAAGTTTTGCGGAACATGTGCGTGGTAGTCTGGACGGGACTTTGTATGGCGGCCGAGCAGCTTCTCGTCGCTAGTATGTCACCTACAGTCGTTCCGATACACAACAAAGATTTCTGAGTGAGTTGCTAGTTGCTCGTAAGAATGCCTAGTGTGGCCCCTGCATTAGAAACCTGGGAGTTATCGTCCAGGATAATGGGAGACTCAATGAACACATTGAAGGTAATGTAGCCATGCAGGTGCCGTCGTCAGATGGGATGGTTGTTGAGAACATTCAAGACCAGAGAAATCCATGCTTACCCTATATAAATCCATAACACTTCCCTTGGCGGAATATTGCTGCCAGGTATGGAACCCTCTGGCAGTTGGGGAGACTCAGAAGCTGGAAGCAGTTTACTGGGCGTTCACGGCAAAAATATCCAGACTGGAACAAGCGGATTACTGGGAACGATTCAGAAGACTTTCACTCTTCCCTCTTCAGCGGCGCAAAGAGCGCTACCTAATTATTTATACAAGGAAAATAATAATGAACTTGGTCCTTAACTTTATGGAGCAAGAAAGTTACTACGAAGCAGCACGTACGCCTAATTGGGGAGCTCTGTGTAAGCTTCTCATTTAACAACAGAGTACTGTCTGGCGTGCGGACAATGCACGAGCGATCTTTCAATGTGATGGGGCCGCGTTCGTTCAATTCTCTGCAGCGAAGTCCTCGGGAATTGAATGGTACCCTGCTGAACTTCAAGAGAAACTTAGACAAATTCATTGTATCAGTGCGTGATGCGCCTCCGGTGCCGCATTACCAGCCGGCAGCGAGCGGCGATTGCCTGTTGGAGCAGCTGGGGCACCTGAGAGCGCAGCACAACTAACCTCCCTGCACAACCTACAGTGAGGAGGTGGTGCACCAGCGTGGCAGGAGTGTCCAGACTGGAACTTCTTTCAAGGATTTTCATGCCAGTACCGTTGGAAGCCACCAGGGTCATCCAGGTTGAACTTCTTTTAGTCGGAAAAAAAAAACTCTAGACCGAAAGCGAAAATGATGCTGAGGAATATGTGGTAAAATTTCTCCAGTGATCAAATTTTTGTCATCGATTTATTTATGAAAAAAGGCTGCGCTACAACTGCAAACTGAAATAATAAGATACGGCAGCTGCCGGTTTCTGTTCGACTGAAAAGTGCAGCACAATCTTTCTCTCCCTCAGGTGATGCGATGGAAAGCGTTTTCATTAACAAATAGTCAAGTATAATTTAATTTAAAGTTCAGCCGATTATGCTATACATCCAGTCGGCCCAAAAGTTTTGCCGATTTATAGGAGAGAAGTTTGAAATCATATTAATTTATATTATGCCTATTCTTATGACTTGCATAAATATTGTGAATAATTAATAACTCTTTCTTTCAGAAGATAAAGGCATCTTTAATTTTTGTTGCGATGTTTCAAGTTCATTGCGCGTAAGGGAATTTATAAATACTTTTATATTCATCCCGCTATTAAAACTTCACATCACGACTGTAATGTTGACACCCATATGTCATAGAGGTTCCACGACCAACTTTTAGACAATAATCAAATCATTACTGCTAATCTCTATTGTGATCATCTTCATCGTTTGAAAGCTGTTTTAATCCAACAGCGATCTTCTTTAGGGAGCAGACAGGGAGTAATCTTTCGCCAAAATAATGCTCGTCCACGCACTACATTACTTACCCAATCACACCAAGGAGAATTTGGTTGGGAAGTTTTACCTCATCCAGCATATTCTCCTGACCTCACTCCCTTGGATTATCAGCTATTTCGAGTATTACGAAGCCATTTATATAACCTTAGGTTGACATTTCGAGAAGAGATAGCAAATGAATTAGTTTCCTAAGTCACATCAAAGCCTAAAGAATTTTACAGGTGAGGCATTTACCAGCTTGTTTGTTTGTCTGCGTCATTTTTCTCGATGTCATAACTCAGAAAGTTATTGATGGATTTTAATGAAATTAACATGAGTTGTTAGGCATATAACAAAGAGTAAATGACCAAATTTTAGTAATGGTCCGTTTGTTCGTTCGTTTGTGACTGTTTTTAATTTTATGCTTGTTAGCACAATAACTCAAAAAATAATGAATGGATCTTTATGAAATTTATAGGAGTTGTTAGTAATGGTAAAAAACATGAATGATCAAATTTTAGTGCAGATCGGTTGGTTCCTTTGTATGTTTGACTCATATTTGTCATAACGTTTGTTAACAGTATAACTCAAAAAGTTATGAACTGATATTCAAAAAAAATGTACAAGCTGTTCTTTATATAAAAAGGCACAAATGATAAGATTTTGGGGTTTATGCAAAAAAAATTATGGTTTCAGAGCCAATTTGAATTTTTGCTACCGTTGCCTCACTTGGCGGAGGCATGCGCTCTCAGAATGCTCTAGTTCCTTTATTGTTCTCGAATCTCAATAAAAATATGCAAAGCATAACAGGAAGTAAATGTATAATACATCAGGTTAGAGTAGACTACGTGAGCTTATAGGGCACAAGTCTACATTAATCAAGGTACATTCCTACACAATAATTTCTAAAAGCAAGTTTAATAACGTTAGATGACATTGGTTGCACAAGGTCATTATGGAGACTATTATAGGCTTGCACACACTGAAAAACTGTAAAACGTTTCTGAATGTCTAATCGAACAGCCGGTAAATTGAACCTATTGTTCCTGGTATTGTACGGGTTAACGGAGAGAAGGGAGCTGAAGTGAGTCGCAAATACGTTTGACTCATCGGATATAGCTTTATGCAAAAATTTGTTTACAAAATATTTGTGTACATCAGTGAATTTCAGGAGATGCAGAGTGAGGTACATGGTAATGGTTGACATTACTCGTATGTTATTAGGGTCACGCTTCACTCGCAATATTATTCTTAGAGTTTCGTTCATTATTGTCGAGATATGCTTTACAATGATATTGCTTGTTCCTCCCCATATAACAATACCATACGTCATTTGTGAATACAATAAAGCATAATACAAGGCTACTGAAGCTTTCTTAGGTAAGAACTTTGACACTGCGTATATGGCTCCTTTTGTTTTGCTCAATTTACTGCGCAGATAGGTAACATGACTAGACTAGAGCACTCTGAGAGCGCATACCTCCGCCAAGTGAGCCAACGGTAGCAAAAATTCAAATTGGCTCTGAAACCATAATTTTCTTTGCATAAACTCCAAAATCTGATCATTTG
>LQNS02276769.1:8925616-8937627 GCA_001587735.2 Parhyale hawaiensis
ACAGCACACACCACGTCATCACAACCATAAGCACCACAGCACACACCACGTCATCACAACCATAAGCACCACAGCACACACCACGTCATCACAACCATAAGCACCACAGCACACCACACCCATATCACCACACCAAAGCCACATGGCACGATGCCAGCTCTAGATGACGTCAGAAGAAGGTTGACGTTTTCTCATAGATTTCCCGTGGCCCTCACTTGCCAAGATATTTCAGCTCTGCCCTGAAGAATAAGAGCCAGCAAAGCAACGGTTTTTACATGTCCAAAAATAGCATCCTTATATGTATAGATAATTTATATATCCTTCACACGTAATGCAATTGTTTCTAGCTTATTATGCTAGGCTCCTCTGAGAATGGGCTTGGTCTTAGCTCCTCTGGTCTAGGCTCCTCTGAAATTGGGCTTGGTCTAGGGTTCTTTGGTCTAGGCTCCTCTGATCTACGCTCCTCTGAGAATGGGCTTGGTTTAGGGTCCTCTGGTCTAGGCTCCTCTGAAAATGGGCTAGGATGCCCGTCCGTTGTCTGCCGCCTAATCTGATAATCTAACTCTTGGCATTTAAATGCGCAAATAATGCGTGTTTGCCAAAGTGTTCAGCTTTGCTGGAGCTAATTCCAAACTGGAGTTTTACATTAGGTATGAAAATAACCACTAAAACTGAACGTTAGTAACATCTAGGAACGAAGCAGGAATTTCTTATTCAAATAAAAATTAAATGTATACATTAATACGCGAACGCCGTCGAAGTAATAAAATCTATGCAGGGCAATTAGATAGTACCTGCTGTTGTGAATACTTAAAATACGAGAAATAAATTGAGTGTCTACGAGTCTGAGCTTTTATTATATTTTAATACTATTTCCTCGCAGAAAATTTAGTTATGGAAATGAGTGCCAACAGAATAAGAAAATACTGCATGCAGTAAGGTGTCTTTCTTGATACGATATAAAACGACTGAAAATGAGAGCTTTTTAAATTTTCTGGCGTAATATTCATGTTAAGATATACGTTTCTTCATTATTATAGCAGGCTGAATAAAAAGATGGCATGATTAAAAAATTTCATGAAGAAATTTAGTAGTATGAATAATAAATGGCTCTCAAGTGGGTGTTAGCGCAATAATTCAGTATATGTATGTATATCAATACAAACACTCTTAAAACATTCGCCATTACTCAAGATCAAAAGCAGGCCTGGGCACATTGTCCCACCTGGGGCCACTTGCGACCGAAACAGACGGGAAGAGACCTCAGGAATTTTTCAGCATTGTGGATACAGATGGCCGCCAAGGGCCGAATTTGCTCACTCATTCGCTGCTCTAGTTTTCAGAAAAAGAAAAAAAAATCGACTCCTGCGAATATAACAACTGCAACTCACCATTATCGGACACTGTATTTTCATTTTATCTTCTGCAACTGAAACTTGCTTAGCAAGCAGGTATCTTTTAGATACTCACCTTTGAAAATATTCTGGGAAATACAGCACAGTATTTACGTCACTGCGTGATGCCAGTGGGTGTACTATTGAAATGTAAGACACAACACGTGATTACCTTACAATGGAACCTGATTGACAGCAAACGGTCTTTCAATTTGGAATCATGCCTAATGCGGAATTCTTGAAAATTCTTTGCAAAGGATCCCAGAAGCAAATGCTTTTTCAATGGTGCTTCAGAAATATGTTTGCTAAACAGTGCTTTCATGAACAGAATTTTAATTATAGTTTTTAGTTATAGTCCTGAACGTCCGAAGAGCCAATGCTAACGGTATCCAAGATACTGCCAGGAGTTCAGTGGCTAGAGATGTTGCCTCGCTCGCTGTCACAAGCGTGACGTTCTGTCCCAGGTCATGAAAGTAATTCTTGGTGCTTGGCAATGCTTGGTGGCTATTTCGGTTACGCATAGTCGACTTGTAAGATACTGTAAGACTACACAATTGTCGTATGAGCCTTTCGTCAATTTTGCCATAGTTCAGACAAATCTGGGGTTGACTGCAGTCGTACACCACCAGCTATGAGTCCTGAAGGGGATTTGTTGGCAGCACGAACCAGTGCGCTGTGGGTTTCCTCGTTCGAGCACGTGGCTAAGGCGACTTACCTCTACACGAAAGGCAAGCAGGCAGGCAGGAAATCTTTTTTTCCCACTTATATATGACTGATATTTTTTTTTAATTTAACGAAAGCTTCATCTGATATTGTAGACGTTATAATTTAATTTTGCCCAATAGTAGGGGCTTACAACCAAAATAAAAATGGTTAACAAACCTTACTGGACGTCTTGGCGGACAAAAAAAAAACTAATTGGCACCAGCATTTGTGGATTTCCAACAGCGGTAGCAATGTTGGAAAATATATTGATTAGCTATTAGCGAAATTCCCACTAAAATTAGCCGATTGTGAATTATGAATAGGCACAACTCTAATTTTGCCTCTTATTTGCCTTTCATAGCTTCTACTGAATTAAAAAAAAAGCCGTATGTGAATATTTCTTACCTCTTACCAGCTTTTATCTACATCTGGGTAGCGAACTCCCATGTAAGTTTATATATTTCGCCCATTCATATTAGCTGTTTACCCTTACAAATTCAAATATTTCGCCCATTCCTATCAGCTGTTTACCCTTACAAATTCATATATTTCGCCCATTCCTATTAGCTGTTTACCCTTACAAATTCAAATATTTCGCCCATTCCTATAGCTGTTTACCCTTACAAATTCATATATTTCGCCCATTCCTAGTAGCTGCTTACCCCTACAAATTCATATATATCGCCCATTCCTATTAACTGTTTACCTCTATAAAACATTAATATAAATAAGTAGCCTTTTAAACGTACAGCTGAGCAAATTTTAATCTAACTAAGGTCTTTTGCTTATTAGCCTTTACAATTCCTTAATTCAGTACACCAATTTAAACTTTTTTTTATTCGTACAGAACAACAGAACAAGTTATGCGTAAATACAGTTTAAACTGCAATGTTCGCCTATTATTAACGTTCCAAAACCTTCAAATCCAGCAAAGCAAATGTAAAATCCAATTTTTGTCCAATATCCAATAAGTTGAAATAGCAAACTGTAACGGAATCTTTTTATATTACCTAATTGTTGCTTTTAAATATGTAATCCACAATTTTCTAGCTGCTCATTTACCTTCCCCTAATACTGTAGAGCATCCACCCCCAATAAACCTCAACATAAACTATTGCTTCCCAATCCAAGCGCCTGTTTTTATCTATTGCTATAGAACGTCCACAAGGTGTTTTTTAAGTATTAAAACTTTAAATCAGGGAAACTAATACAATGAAGTACATTAGATTGAAAACTATGTTTTTACTTTCTCTACTAACACGAATAGTTACTCTACGTTTTCCCCCTTATTAGCTATTTAGACTAGTAACAGCACCAGCCCTAAGCTGCCGCAGCTTATCAGTGCTACCAGCAGCTCCAGGATAGAGGTTGGGAAGAAATTTACAGCCATTGTCTGCCCACGCAGGTGCGACAACAGGTGAGTGTTCCTGGACCATGGAATCGGAATAGGTCCAGGAATTCTGACTGGTATTCCTTTTTGGAACGCGCCTTCAATAAAGATTCCTACATCTATTGCGTGTTTTTCTATTTGTTAAGACATTCTTATAGATGAACGTTACCCTTAAGGAAATATACATCATATTGAAACTACCCGGAAATATAGATTCCAAGTTGAGCGCAGTAGTTTTTACTCTTTTCGATAAAATTTCATACTATTTTTCTCCTAGTACAAATTGTATCACATTAGAAGTAAACAAAAACATAGATTTTAACAATGAGTTCATTAGTTTTGCTATTTCAATAAAATGTTGTTTATGTCGATTTTACTCATAATGTGGGTCTCTGTCTTTTTTTTTTATGCAATAAATTTGGCTTAAAATTATTTGCTGATGGCTCGATTTGTGCTGTTTTGCATTGGGTCCTTTAGACAAACGATCAGTGATATGTGAATCTACGAATGAATTTGACAGTGTGAATATAATTGACAGAGCCAGTCAAAAGATAGGCTGGTGTGAATATTTCCCAGTTTAAATAAGTCAGTGTTTAAAAGTTAAGACTTGAAAAGCGCAAGACTTAGAAAGCCAGAGTTAACAAACAGGACTTAAAAAGCTATGGTCTAGAATGTTACAGGTTAAAAAGAACGGAATTCAAAAAGCTAGGATGTATCGAGCCAGGGTACAAAGAGCCAGAGTAAAAAAATCTATGTATGAGATCCAGGGTTTAAAAATTCTTCGGTCGATAAGTTGTGCTAAAAAAAACAGCGAATAAAAAATGCTTTCTAAGAGTTAGAAGATGGTACTGCCTAACTGAAAAACTTATTATTTAAAAACAGCCACTCTTGAAACAATACTTGATAGAAAAATGCCTTAGCAGAAAATAGGTTAAGTAGGAAAAATCTGACTGAATAAAAATCGTTGAAAAAATTAACTGACTAGAAAAATGATCTTTTCGATAAGAGTCTGGGCTTGGAAGTATTCCTAGCTGGAAAATTCTGATTTAAAACGCCCTTTCGGAGAAAGAGGCTCTACTGGAAAAAATTATGCTGAAAAGCTCAAATAAGAAAAAACTATGTTGAGGTCTTCTAATGGATTTCAGGTCGATGCCTGATATGCTCATCAACTGATTTCCATTATTTATAAATTAAGTGAATTTGCATTATTGATTAAGTCGGCGGAATATTTAGGAATCATTGCCGGCCGAGTGGTATGTTGAAGCTCTTTATTTTGAATTCATCAACGATAGAGGCTATAAAGATTAAATTTTTTGCCTATTTAAAAGATAATTGAAAAATGTATATCATCGGCTTTATTTCTAAGACTAAGCTAGCAGTAATTTCTCGTGTAGCAAAGTTAACGTGTTGTTTTTAAAATTTGCGTCACTCGCACCCAAAGCTGTTGCAATATCACCAGTTTCTGAGTCTGATTACACTTACTCTACGGAATGTGCTCCTAATATTTCACTTACTCGCGCATGCCACAAGGACGTGTCTCTCTGAAGTGACTGTGATCTTCGCAAATGTTAAATATAAAACAGTTAGGGTGCTGCCAGAATAATAGATGCTTTTTAACACAAATGAAAAATCCACAAATTTTTTCTGAAGAGTATTAATATATCTTGATGACTCAAGCAATGTTATTCGGAAGAAAATGAAAGTTTTAATTCATTTTTTTAAGCTCTCCTTCCAGATTATTCATCCTCAAACGCTATGTTGTATGCTATTGAACGCAACTGTGTATCTAGATAGATATTTATTAAACTATTTTTAGCTTTTAAATGAGCTATTCTCGCAAGGCTCACAAATCTATGCATGCTGACGCTGGTCATTACGACAATGGACAAAGCGAAAGGCCGAGAATCTGCAATTAAGGTTGTGCTCCAATTTTAGCTTATACAGCAGTAAAAGAAGCACTGAAGTTAAACCAATAAGTTAATTTACTTTAAGTGATGACCTTGAATGAGCAGTATAAAATCTGTTTACTCATGAACCTACAAGAACACTTTTACTTCCTCTAGCGGTACACGCGCGACTTCCCAAAGTTGAATTATGACCGACCGGTAGCCTGCTCCAAAAAATGTATTTCTCCATCAAAAAATCATTTGGGCAGCCGCCAGGATGTTAATATTCTATACAAAATATAATGAAAATATTAGGAGTTATTGTCTCTAGAGTTAACAAAAAACACTTACTTTATATTCCTATGGGCAGGAATAGAGAAATATATACCTCATATTAGCATTATTGTGTTTAACTAACTATATGAATAAATATTGATCTCAGCATATTGACTGTAACTTCCCAATTTGAAATACTTGATTCTGAAGTGCCGATTTGTATGTGGCCTACCAGAATTCAGGTATAATATGTGGGCCTATAAGTTAGGTTAGGTACCTGTTGCAACTGAAACAAACCTATTCTAACCTAACATAACTTAACTTACCTAACCCCTGCTTCGAGGTAGCCCCCATAACTACAGCATATCAAAACAACTTCCGTTACCTAGTTCATTAGTTCGGGCGCCACGTGAAAAACTTTTTATTTAACTTCAAGATGAACATACTTGTGCACATAGACTCTTTGAGTGCATGAATAAGAATGAACTAGGGAACGAATTTGACAAGAATTGTAATTTTCTAGACGAGTCAGAGAAATTAATGTTTGTCGTATGAGGAATACTGTACTTGAACCGAGTGTCAATACTTTTGAAAGTTGAAGATTTCAGCCTCGGCCTACCTGTACCAGGGAACTTGAATAAACCCCATCAAGTTATCAAACTGACAGGGTTCATTCTCAGTTATCTGTAGCGGTGTCAAGGAGCCTTAGGAAACCTCAATTAGTTTCCAGAATAAAGTAGCTTTGACTCCTGTATTTGCCATTATTATGGATGAACCTTAATTAATTGAATCGTTCCAAGGGTTAAACTGTGGTTGTCTTATGGTAGTGCATAATAAGCTGATACGGAATAGCTTTTAAAATTAAGGGGTTCAACCAAGTTCAGCTTTTAGTAGTTCAGGAATTACAGAGTAAACTTACCTAATAATATCGATGGGTTGAGCCGGAGTATGGGAAATGGCTGAAGGGACTGAGAGGTTCAGTCATGACTGCCTCTTGGCAGGGCATGAATAACAGGCTGTAAAATGGCTTTGGGGTTCAGCCAAGGCTCGTGCTGCTTCGGGCTGGCTGAGGCCATCCATGAATAGGCGGCTGGAAAGTGGCTTCCAGAAGTGGCGTGCTCATAAGCCAGGTCTTGAAATGGCGTGCTGACAAGCCACGGCACTGGAACTCAGCAGTAGTGTTGCGACAGCCGCAGTGTGCGTACCATGCCGAGTGGTCGCGGACTGAGACCAGTGTGGCTAGTTGCGGCTGTGGTGCTGGTGTTAAGACCGTGCAGTTGCGTCGAGGTTGTCAAGAATAGCAGTTCTTTGCTTTATAAAGACAACAACCATCACCACCACCACCAGCAGCAGCAACTACTACTACAGCAACCACTACCATACTCACTTGACCAAGATTCATCCTCTGAAAGTAATTATTTCCTCAATCCAAATACGGAGACGGAGCGTTTGTCACAGCGACCTGCGACTTCTCGATTCCAGAACCCTCGTCTGAGGCAGATAGCAAGGCGTTACCAACTCAAACGGCTTCAGGAAAAGAGGCACACCCTTTTGGCATTGGTAAAAGCGGCAATACCCTACCCTGAAAATCGCCTACACCCTCATTTGCGCCGAACCAATCCTCTTCTATCAGGCGGACAAGCGTCTCATCATCGGTCGCAGATTCTTGGACAGTCGCACCGAAAGTTCGAGCCGAGTAAGCGGTTCGAGGATGATGAAGATGATCAGGAAGCTCTGGATACAGGCTCACAAGAAGAGGAAGAATTGGCGGGAGTAAGACCAAGTCTATGGCTTAGCAAGAGAGGAGCCGCTCATCCCAAGGCTAACCCAGCCAGTGAAGATCGGGCCCTTGACGCCATGGGCCCGATAGACCTTGGACCCTCCAATGGTGTAGATTCACTTGGCCCCAATGATGGTGGTGGAGACGGAGCATCCAACGGTGGCGAGAACGAATCCAATGGGGATGATGAAAGCGAAGATATGTCCGCTCCCGGTCAGGATGAGGTCAGCCTCACCTTACAGCAGGTTGGGAACAGCATCAACCACGCCTTCTTCAGGAATACGAGGAATGGGGCTCGACCGTACGACGTACCTCTCATTGGTGAGTAACTGTGGAATTTTTTTTTTTTTCGTAGCCTGCCAACAGCACTGACTTTTATTTGAGTTCTCACTGCCCAGAGGAACCATTTCATTCTGGTAAAAAAGCCTTGTTCCTTCGGAAATTTACATTTATTTGGGACAGTCCATTAGTAATATTAATTTCCTTCTAAGTCAGGCTCAGCCGCAGAAAAAATGGACGAAGTGATGTGGTGTTTCTTGGGTTACTTTCTACCTTCTGCTTAGCACGAAGGCTACTAAGCCCATCAGTGCACGAATTAATCATCACTTTTCGCACGAATAACACTAGATATTTGTCCCACCTCAACTTTGTGCTGTAGGTCGTGGTCTCAATTTATTCTTCTTAGAACTAGCGCAATATGCCTCATATCTAAATCTATCATATTATTCTGTTTGTTGCTATTATTGTTGTAATTATTATTAGTACTGTATCACTTCTGCCCTTGAAGGACGGCAGATATTAGTACTTCAACGAATCTCGTTTTTCCCCGCCATCTACTCTTCAGAGGGCTTCTTTGTCGAAAATGTAATACTCTGCCTGTAAGCTTGGATCTGTACAGTCAAGTTCCCGCAACACCTCTACATTTACGAACAGCTTCATGCAGAGGAGCTCAGGTTTATAAATATATGTATATACTGTACTTGCTAGTGTCCCGCGCTGTAATAAAATGTTTAGTAAAATTTGATACTCCATTAAAACCTCTGTTTACTCCTGTTGTTGACGCTTCAGAGGACTTCTCAGAGGACAATTCAACACTCTGTCTGTAAACTCCGGACTTAGTCCGGCGGCTCTTACGTCGGCGGTTTCAGCGGCGGTCATTGCAGCTGTTGTTAACGTATCCTAATGTACGCTGTCCCAACCCGTCGTAGTTGTAACACGTACCTCGTTAAACATAAATCTAACCTAAAGTGTCTGACCTAACCGTAACATAGCTAATCTCATCTACCCAACAGTCATCACCAGAATCGTTGCTGAAAGGGCCGCCGTGTGAAGTTGCGTGTGTATGCTAGGATATATGTAATTACCTCCGCCAAGGAGGTTATGTTTTCGTCGTGTTTGTCTGTCTGTCTGTCTCTTTGTCTGCCTGTAACCAAGATAACTCAAGAAGTTATAAACTGATTTGGACGAAATTTACAGGGATTGTTAGGCATGTTGGGAGGACCAGATGATTAACTTTTGATGAAGATATGTCCATCCGTTTGTTTGTTTTTGTCTGTCTCAGTTTTCTCAATGCCATAACTTAGAAAGTTATGGGTGGATTTTTATGAAATTAACATGAATTGTTACGTATATAATAAAGAGCAAATGACCAAATTGTACTAATGATCTGTTCAATCGTTTGTCATTGTTTTAATTTTATGCTTGTTAGCATAATAACTCAAAAAACAACGAATGGATCTTTATGAAGTTTATAGGGGTTGTTGGTAATGTTAAAAGACATAAATGATTTAATTTTAGTGCAGATCGGTTTGTTCGTTTGTATGTTTGATTCATATTTATGATAACGTTTGTTAGCAGTATAACTCCAAAAGTTATGAACGGATCTTCAAGAAAATTGCACAAGCTGTTATTTCTATCAAAAGGCACAAATGATTACATTTTTGAGTTTATGCAATGAAAATTATGGTTTCACAGCCAATTTTAATTTTCTGCTACCATTGCCTCGCTTGGCGGAGGTATGCGCTTTCAGAGTGCTCTAGTTTATGTGTATAACGTACTCAAGGGCCATATCCGGCATCACCTCTTACATGTACGAACACGCCCATGCTAAAGTTCAAATATATGTTCCCCAAGTTTGCCCGTTTGCGAGACGGTATCATGGATACCGTCCCATTATCTTGAGCACTCGAATTTCATCCCGTCTCATTCCCATAGAGCGTGACTGGAAAAGTGTGAATATACTGTGTGTCGTAAAAAATATGTTACTATAGTGTGCCCGCGCTGTCATAAAATGACAGCGAAGATTTGTGTTATTCTTGCTTCGCTAACTATGCTGTCCCTCAAGTGTCCCAAGCCGTCATTATATATGACGGCAGTAAGTTAGCCCTTCGGGAAAACCCCCGCGGTCTTCTGTGCTTGTTACTGTTCAGAAGACTTCTTACATGAAAATTCATCATTCTGCCTAAAAAATTGGATTTATATTATGAGGCGTAGTTAAGTGACATCACCCGTAGCACCGTTGAAAAAAAAAAACATTCCCAGACACGGTCATGCAGGCAGGCTCAGGTCCCTCAGCTCGAGCATCCAAGTGCGACCCCCGTATCCAACATACCATCTTCGGCACCTGAATTTTCGCCTATCTAATCGTTAATACGTGACAGAAAATGGGTAAATAAATACACATCGGTCATTATTATGCTGTAGATTTTCAATTGGCTGGTGTTTCATCATTTTAATCAAACAAAAGAATAGATCCTATGTGGATGGGCATTGTATCTTATATACCGAAACACAACAGCCAATTAAAAATGTAAATTTTTTTGATACACCCGGTATGTATCCTAATATAATAAAACGCTTGGTGTATTTATTTATTTCGGGTCTGCATTGAAGGAAATAGGTGAAAAATAAGCCAGGTTGCAGATTTTGTAATTCAATTGCGTTTCTGTAGAGATCGATGATCAGCTTGCAGAAGATGGTGAAAATTGGATCCTTATCTCTTCATCTGGATGAACTTCTTGCTTGAAACACTTCTTGAAATCGGCGCAGTATGTATGCAACTTCTGGAGTCCTATTTTATAAGTTTTTTTTCTCTCAGATCATGACGTATAAATTCGGCAAATAATCAACGGGGCACCCATGAAGTGATGATTTTTACCGGCAGTAGATAATTATTTCTTTTAGCCTACCTTCTTTCTTATTAAATTTGACGATGTAGCTTTCTCTTCAAGTATTGCACGGGCACTGGGCAGTAGCTGTTTTTTTCTGAGAGTGTATATTTCGCTTCAGAGGCCGAAATTCGAACACTTCCGTGAAGCCGAGAGTTATGTAAATATGAACGACGGTATTATGGATACGGTGCACTAACATTGTATATAAGCTGACTGGAGGGGCACTCAAGTTTACTGCAGTGTTTTACTTAAGATTTTACTTTGGAAGAAGAACGTTTAATTAAGAAAGAGGATAGGGAACGTAAAAAGAACGAGACTACTACAGTCTCAAGAACGAAGAAGTTCTATCAATGGAGAAATGAAGCACCTATGGGGCACAGTGACAAGAAAGACTTGAAGCAGAAGATTTAAAGAAAGAAATACGAGTTGCTAATAAGCGTGGACTGGAAAAAGTGGAAACAGTGAGTCAAAAAAGAGAGCAAACATATCGATTATTGCCAGAATTTTTTCACGCACGGGTCCACCAGTAAATGAATAAAATCACAACATGAATTATTATTTTGTACTGATATATGTATATATATATATATATATATATATATATAATCAAGAATCTGACAACATGATGACAACATGGTATTCCATGTTGGTCGTTTTTCCATTTCCTAAAGTTTTGATTAGGTTTGGTGTGACCGTCGTTTGTTCTTTGTTATCGTTGTGCCAAAACCCGAGCGTTTTGATAACGATATCATTAACAGTAAACTCCCCCCCCCCCTAAAAAATGTTATTGAACATTCGTTGTGTAGAACCTACCACAGAAATTGGACGCTTATATTAGCGAGCAACAATGTAAGGAAGGGCGACTGCAGCAATCGCTTTTGGAAATTATTTAATAGCTTCCATTTCCAAAACGACTTGGTACGTCGAAGTCCAAATAGCGCACGTAAATAATCTGTACAGAATTGCACTACTTCCTTGGGTGACACTTAGAAGGTTACCTCATCTGCGAAATCACTTCTCCAGGCTGCTTACAAATGCAACAGCGCACCCTTCTGATTTTCTTTTATAACTTCAGGCGATATTTATTAATTAATTGATTAATTATTTAATTAATTAACTAATTAATTAATTGATTAAATAATTAGTTAATTAAGTCCGATAGTTTTCCGTAGCCGGTGGCTGCTACAGGACCTGGGAACTTAATGCGCTGGGTTCCCGGCTCTCGTTACTATTCATGGTAACCCTTTATTACCGTTATCATGGTAACCCTTTATTACCGTTATCATGGTAACTCTTTATTACCGTTATCATGGTAACCCTTTATTACCGTTATCATGGTAACCCTTTATTACCGTTATCATGGTAACCCTTTATTACCGTTATCATGGTAACCCTTTATTACCGTTATCA
>LQNS02276769.1:8986669-9008715 GCA_001587735.2 Parhyale hawaiensis
CCTCTCTGTGCCCCCCCCCCTCTCATGCCTCCCGTGTCTCTCCCTCACCCTCAGTGTTGTCGCTCTATGGAGTTGCCATGAAATAGAACTGAAGTAGTTGTCATCTCTGAAATGATCTTTCCACATGACAGACAAATTTATCAAAAAAAAATCAAATCTTACGGCATATTTGAACGTTGCTCTACACGCACAGCCCGCTTATTTTTTGAGATAATGACCCTATTATGTGGTAGCCACATATGTATATACATATATAATAACTATTGTAGACTACTCTTACCATAGTTTTCATTGGCCGTGTTACAATGTTTTTCGTTAATAATTCTAAACGAATAGTCGGATCACTATGGTTTTTCAACACAAAGCTTTTTATACCCCTACTTAATCTATGGCCTCCATAGCATTTTGCTGTATTTGTTTACAGAGGAGTTTACTCGTGCATATTAAGCCAATATTAAGCTGAAGCCAGGAAATCGCTTCTCCACATTCGGACGACGCCCAACTTGTGTTGCAATCAGACACCGGTGTTACCCTCACAGTCTGGCCCTCACAGTGTTACCCTCACAGTCTTGCCTTCACAGTGTTACCCTCACAGTTTTGCCCTCACAGTGTTACCCTCACAGTCTTACCCTCAGAGTTTTACCCTCACAGTCTTGCCCTCAGAGTGTTACCCTCACAGTCTTGCCCTCACAGTGTTACGCTCACAGTCTTGCCCTCACAGTGTTACCCTCACAGTCTTGCCCTCACAGTGTTACCCTCACAGTCTTGCCCTCACAGTGTTACCCTCACAGTCTTGCCCTCACAGTGTTACCCGGTGTCACCTTGTGTAGAGGTGAATGTGACGTGCGATCTTAGCGCCCCTAAGAAATGTGGTGGAATTTGCAGAGTACTCGTACCTAAACATTTCTAGCGGAGCATTATCATGGCTGTATTTTAGGATAAAAAGTTAAAAAAAATACACAAAAGTGCTTCAAATGCAGGAACATAAAGCAATATATGGCAGTCATACTTTTTCTAATACCAATTGTCAAGTATCAAAGTCAATGGTTGTAAACAAAGGCAGTGTTACCCAGCTCATAACCCTGCAATTTTGGGGCGTGTTGCAATCTGACGCCGGTGCTACCCTCACAGTGTTACCCGTGTAGCAGTGATTGCGACGTACGATGCCAGCGCTGCAACAAAGAGTTGCGGAATTTTCGGCAAGCTTATATATATGTTCATTTCTGGCGAACCCTTATTTTAACTGTATATTACGATAAAAATTTAAGAAAACTACACAAAAGTGCTACACCTGCTTAAATTCAAGCAATATAGGGCAGTCATACATTTTGTAATACTAATTATCGAGAATCATAGTGAATGTTTGTAAACAAAGGCTGTGTTACCCAGTTCATAACCCTAAAATTTTGGAGGGTTGTGGTCGGTGTCACACGGTATTACCCAACCTGTGTCGCATTAGAGACCGGTGTAGCACAGGTGACACCGAAGGCCTGATTGCAACACGCCACAAGTTGGGGGTAGTTCGAACGTGTTGAAGCGACTTCCTGGCTTTAGCTTAATATAGGCTTAATATACACGAGTAAACTCCTCTGTAAACACATAGCAATATGCTATGGGGGCCATACATTAGGTAGCGGTGTAATAGGTTTTGTATTGAAGTTATTAGCGAAAAACAGTGTAATACGGCCAGTGAAAACTATAGTAACTTTGAAGGTCTACTGTTCCTGGTACTGAATCTTCCTCGTAAAAGCCACTGCAAAATTTATCAATAAAGTATTTTTTTACATTTTTTTTTTTTTTTGCATGTAGCACTCGGTAATTATTGCTGAACATGGCCACGTTTTCAAACTTGTACAAATCAACAATTAACAAAAGCATGACTAGTTAAAATGAAATCTTTTGAATACAATGTTCATGATTTTTTTTTTGTAGCAAGCCGCTTGTGAGATAACCAAATTAGTAACATTAAGAGTCCCATATTATAAAAAAAAATTCTCCTGAGAGCGCTAGTACTCATAGATGTGTTATGAGATATCGAATGGAAATTATTTCTCGTTATATTTACTAAGCAAATGTCCATGCTGTTGTGCATTCATACGTCGGTGCGTCGCGTGGTAGCTATTCGTTTCCTTTTCAAAAATCAGGACGGCCGCAAAAGCTAAGACCATAAATTTTGTTTGGTCAAATGCCTACGACTAGAAGATTAACATGATGCAACTGTACTGCCTGCATATATGTAGAGAGTAAATTGTTTGGTAATGTGCTTAATAAACTGTGTCAATTATATTTACTTGCCACTAAATTGAGTTTTTCTTTGTCGTGCAGCATAGAGGGCTCCAAACTCATGATAATTCATGACGTTAATCTGTCGAATAAATGTAACATTTCGAAATGTCTGAATCACACAATACCAAGGTACTAAAAGAAGCGTTGTAAAAAAAGGATGGAATTAATTGTAGTTGTGATCATCAAAGGAATGGAAGACAATGGAAGCTTAGAGAAAAGTCATCAGCGTCCTTTGTTCAGAAATTGAAAAAAAAATTACGCAACACATCAGGAAATTCAGAACTATGGCAAAAAGTAATACAGTACGAGTACAAAAGGACAATAGAAGTAAAGTGATGCATCTCACCGGTCTGAAGGCCAGAACAGAAAGAAAAAATGCGTCACTGAAGCGAAGAATACATGATGAAGGCCGTTCGAAATTTATTGACTGACATTTATGAAAATATAACCGAAAAAATTCCGGAAGAAAGTAATATATCGTTAGATATGAAACGTGAAGCTTTGGCACACAGCACGGCAATACTGATCTCGACAAAAAAAAAGTCTCAAAACCTTCCAATACAATTTAAGCCGTAAAAGTCTCTGGTGGCAGCATTAAGATATGTTTTCTTCTATAAAACGGTACTTGTGAAATAGAACTATGAAGAGAAGATACACAGTACCTCGTATACTGTACCTCGTATACCTTTTGGGGTCTTGGGGGGGGGGGGGAGTCCACAAGACGTTTTTAACATCACCTCGCCTGTGTGGGGCCACAATGATTGGATTTTTCTGTTCCATCACAGCTGGCACAATGGGAGAGCACCCAGCGAATTATCTCCACAGTGCACGTAACCGCTCACCCCTGGCCTATCTGGCATTCTTTATGCTACTTTACTATAATAATTATTATTATCTACTAGTGGACACGTGAGTGAAAGAATTCATACAATAATAGTTACTTTTTTGCTTGATATAGGCCGGTTCGGAATCTTCTCTGACTTACTTTTTCATTTTCTTCATTAATCGTTTGTCGCGCTCTCATCCTAAGATCCTCTCTTATTTCACTTACCATTTCCACATTTTCCGTTCACACTTATCAGCAGTTCTTAATACCTGCTGTAACCTTTCTGCTCAAGTTTTCTTGACTGTATCGCACAGATGATTCATCTCTCCCCAGTGGCAGCACGTCTATGCTCATGAGACTGTAGAAGTATAGATCTTCTTATACATTCCCTATCTTCCTTCTTAATTAAACGTGCGCCTTCACTAGTGAGAGGCTGAAGTAAAATCTTGAATAAAACACTGTTATATACTTGAATGCAGCTGTAGTCAGCTTATAGGTAATGTGAATGCACTATAGCGATGATACTGTCTGGCGAACTCAAATATCTTGCTTCACTGAAGTGCTTAAATTTTAGCCTTTAAAGTAAAATCTGCTCCGTCAGAGAATGATAGTAAGCTAGAAGAAATAATTGTCTACTACCCGTGAAAAATCATTTCGTGAGTGAACCGTTGATCATCTGCCAAATTTATATGTCGCGACCTGAGAGAAAAAAGTCATAAAATCGGACTCCCGGACCTGCATACCTATTGTTCCGACTTCAAGAAATGTTTCCAGCAAGAAGTGCATTCAGATAAAGGAGTAAGGATCTCACTTTCGACATCTTCTGCAAACTGGTCATCGATCTCAAGGCGGCTCTATTAAAGCTCCTTGATCGATCTCAATGAAGCTTGACTTAATTCCAAAATCTGCACACTGGCCTATTTTTCGCTTATTTCCTTTAGGGCGGACACGAAATAAATAAGTACACTAAGCGTTCTATTATAAATTTATAAGGATTATTTTGTGTTGGCATTTCATATGATACTGAAGAATACAATGAGAAGCACAAGTAGGAAGTTAGTCACCCAAGACGAGCGATTCGCTGGGTGTACCTTAGCTCAGCTCACCAGGTGGTAAGTTGGTCAAATTTAATTCGTTGAAATTTTGCGAAAATTTTGGTAGATTATCACAGGAAGCTGTAACTATGATACCGAGTTTTCGAAAGCTATAAATGTTATTTATAATTTAGCAAATGTAGCTTCACTTTTGAAATACTATGCGCTGGGTTGACACCAATCACTATATGATATGCTGACACAGAAACACCGGAATGACGGGGTACGAGGTTCAAAGGTTGGCACGTCTGCATGGTAGACTTCATAACTAAAAGCTATAAATCCTACAGTTAGAGAAAACGGTTTACATAGCATTCCAAGACAGAAGTTAGAAGCGCAGACTGAGGACGAAGGTCATTCAATTCTCCCGAATTCTGAAGTGGCACTGAAACCTACAAAGCACAGTTAGGCCGCCACCACACCGGCGAGACAGGCGACGTGCAACGCGACTTTAAACAACGGGCTGTTTTACTTTGCCTCCCATGTCGTCAGACGACGGGGGTGGCGGCGTTGACGCTACGGAGCGCTGTGGGCACGTAACGACGTTGTGCTGAGGGCATTTGTAGCGTAACGCAGGCTTGTTGCTTCAGTGGGGCCCCGGCCTTAGGAGACAGTGGCGATGTATCCTCAAGTGGAACTCACAGTCGCTGAGAGATGGAAATTCCCTGCTGAAGTTGCGATCATTAAATTTGACGAGAATATCCAGTTGTTGAAAAGCAGTTGTAGGTCTCTTGATATCGTACGAGTTGAATCATGGGTAGCTTGGAGCAATCTAAGGAGGAGTTACCTGAGTTACCTTACCTTACGTTGAGGTAAGGTAAGGAGGAATAAACGGAATTATGATGTAAATTATAATTTTTA
Source organism: Parhyale hawaiensis (assembly GCA_001587735.2). Classification (NCBI taxonomy): domain Eukaryota; kingdom Metazoa; phylum Arthropoda; class Malacostraca; order Amphipoda; family Hyalidae; genus Parhyale; species Parhyale hawaiensis. The sequence goes on from LQNS02276769.1 coordinate 8,991,737, forward strand.
CTATAATTAATATGACTTCAGCTCTAATTTTGATGATGAATTTTACTTCTATTGTCTTGAAAAACTCTAGTCCCATCAATATGAGAGTGAATAGGTGCACTTTAGCTACGACAAAGGTAAGCCGCGCATGCATTTTACCGGCGCGGCATTCCTACGTTTTCTTTCTCGTTACGAGTTGAAAACAAGCAGACAAAAAAGTGCCGCCTCGTTGTTTTCCTTGAGAGTCGTTCCTAGAAATGCATTATGTCTGAGATTGTTTTACCTTGAAGCTTTGTTTTGCTCTTTGTGCCGCTGCAGGACTTATCGGGTTCATGCTAACAAGGAGTAATCTGGCATAAGAGAACGCACACCAACGTTCTCCATAAATTCTTTACCTTTTCGTTAGTTACACCTGCGAGATTTGGATCCCACTAATACGTAGTAAAATCATAACGAAGTCGTGCTGTGTCATAATGCACAGTTTCTTGGTTGGTTGGTTGGTTGGTTGGTTGATTGGTTGGTTGGTTAGTTAGTTGTTTGGTTGGTTGGTTGATTGGTTGGTTAGTTAGTTGTTTGGTTGATTGGCCTCTGCGCCTCCCTGTCAGTATAACGTAAGAGCGATTCATTTGCTCGACAGCAAGGTAGTCGTTCGTTACTTCCCCAAATTTGAATTCTAAGAACTGAAGCGAACTGAAGTGCCTCTCTGTGGTAGCATGGATACAGAATTTTCTACCTTCCAACATCAGAGAGGGAAAAGAAGACTATATTCTTCAGAGTAAAACAACAAAGATGAAGACAAAATAAACGAGCGTTTTTTTTTTTAAACAATTTTTTCATGGTACCTTTAGCTGTGTATATTTGTATAGATGATACATGCAAAAATACAAAGAAAAGAGTTCTCACCGTTTGACTGTCCTTGTCACCATACATAATAGTGGTCTACACAATAAGGCGTCAGGGAAAAAGTTATTTCAAAGAAACCCTCGTTTTTTCTCTTATCTTTTTTAGTTTTGCTGTGAAGAATATATTCTGTTCTGTATACATATTGTGGCTTTTGCTTGGTGTTAAACTATAGGCATGGTAAACTGTAAGCGTCCGGTTTGTTTAATTTATGGCGTGACCGCCAGTATACTCTAGCCGGAGCTATCCAAATATTTGTTAGTAGGTGAAAAAGTTCTAAATATCGAAAAATATTGATATAGGGTAATTACCCAATTGCCGAACTAACCCTATTTCTGAATAAACAGCTATTATTTGGTAGGTTTCTTACGCAAACCTATCAAATAATAGCTTTTTGCTCGGAAAGAGGGTTAGTTCGGCAATTGGGTAATTACCGTAGATTTATTTATATATGTCTGATTTATGCGATACGGAGCTGAACGTACGCCTGAAGTTCGACTGATATATTCACGAATGTTTCTTTCTCACTCGTCAGATGAATATTAATTTTTGCCATCTAATGGTTTCAGCAACAGAAGGAGGATGGGAAAGCCTTGCCTCATGTGAACTTGTTATTTTTCTACACAACATTTTCTACTTTTCGTATTTTAAGCAGGTAATGTAGGGAGCAGTTGGAATGTATTCGTTATGATAAAATCAGAAGAACTAGTATCCAAAAAGCATGGGTGTTAATACAAACTCATTGCCCTCATTTTTGACGGGAGAGTATAATAATTGCTTAAATATTCGTAAAAAAAGAACACAAGTATAGCTCCATTCCGTACAATCGTCAGCGAGCACGGCCAGCTTAAGCACTTCACGTTTAGGCTTTCATTTGTTGCTAATTTATTTATTAGTGTCCCTCTAAATAGTGACAACGACAAAATACGACGGCGAGCTGTGTTATTCATTACTTTATTCACGTCAAAACCGTTGCTTTGAACAATTCAATTAGTTAAAAAAACAACGCATCAGGGAATTGTAGTGTAAATTGCAAGATATATTTTACCTGTTGGCTGAAATGAAGCGAAAGCGATGCTGTGTAGACAACAATTTGGTGTGTGTCTACTCTCCGCTCCGACCGTCAATGCTTGTTTGTGGCCAACTTGTTCAGTGTAAGACAGAGTGTTGTAGCGTGAAGACGTGCTATGCGCAGGCTGTGAATTTACCGTTACGCTATTTGGAGAAGTAGCCCTGAAAATTTCCAGTTCTTGAAGCTATGATTAATTATAGTTATGACAGTTTCAATTATTGTATTATTTCATCATGTAAAACTGTGAAAATTATTTTCTCCGTCAAACAGTGCAAAAAAACTAAAGTGATATCGAAGAGGTTGCGAACGAAGTCCAGTTTGCGTTATGTACGCCGATTCACGGATGGAGAAGCCTGTTCCCTTAGGCTGTTTCCCGACTGAACTAACGACAGTTCAAATAACGAGTTGTCTCCACATCGCTCGTAACCGCTGACAATTAGTTAACTTATCCCTCAGTTTGTCACGAAAAAGTCAAACAGTTTTTTTAATATGATCACTTTTGTCCCAATATTATTTCGGGTATATGTCTTTGCATTCTGTTGAACCGTCTTACTTCACTAACAGTTAGGCTGTTTCATGGACTATCTAGCTACTGCTATTTTGTAGTCATATCTATGAAGTAGGCATACCTGACAATTCTGTCTAGTGCACTCATCATGTCTGGCAACAATTCGCTAAATTAGAATCACAGCGACGCTTTCTTTGTGCTTCCAAACATATACGATGATGAAATGTGCCAATCTTCGTTGTATTGAGTGCCTACGGGTACAAATTAAAGGCTATCAAGTCGATGGTGATGATCGACCTCCCGTGTGGCTTCAATTTTAGCGAAGAGAATCATATGCGACTAGTCTCGAGTTGTTCTAATTCTTTTTTTTTACTTGAAATTCAAAGACGGGAACACTATTCAGTCTTAGGCATAGAGTAAGTATAATTCTTGTTTTGCGTCACGAAAAATCTGTCTTAGTTTCCCCATTTCTATCATACTGTTCCAGCTCTGGCAATATGATCTTCAGTTGAATCATTATCTTGCATTCCGACACAAATATTTCTTAAAATCGGCTTTCCTTTATATTCATCTCAATCACTTGTCGCAAATGACGTGGACTCAAAGAGTGTGAGGTGTTTTCACTCGCTCAGCAGCTCAGAATTTGTTTCATAGTAAGCCTTTTTGTTATCAATGGCAAGTACTTGTCAATTTAATTGCAAAGCAAGCACGCTGTGCACAGATTTCATAGCTGCTAGCATTTGGGTGCCATGCGTCGCATGTCATTGATCATGGTGAGAAAAAGTACAGGGCCAAGCGCCGTTTCTGGTAGAACTACACTTGCTACCTGGCAAAGATGATATGATACGGAACAGGTTAACGCACTGCCATACGCGGCGGACGTACGATAGAGCGGTGACGTCACAAGCTTATTACCTGGAGTGTACGACAGCTTGGGCCCTCCGCGTGCGCTAACCTGTTACGTATCATCGTCCTTGCCGCCGGATGCCCGAAAGATAGTCCATTGTCGACAGTTGCAACTTTGGCATCTATTGGAAAGAAACGCTAGGTGCAACGGAAGAAATTTCCTGCAGATATCTATATTGGAAAATTTCTTGAGTCGAGGTCCACTTTACTGATGCTTGCGAAAAATCCAAATATGTGAATTCAAAATAGAGTCATCAATGTTCTAAGAACTGAGGTTTTGCAACGGTTATGCTGAAAACCACATTGCTTCGATGTGAGTAGAAGTTTTGCTCTCCATGTGATGCACGGGATGCTTGTGGAGCACACTTTCCAACGGTTTCAAAATACCGCTTGTATATGACAGGCAAATCTGAGGTTTGCAGGATCCACACTTACTGTATTATTATTAGAACTATTCACCTGGGCGTTGGTGGACACGTAATGAGACCCAAGTGACGCCTAAGTCTCTTCCCCCCTCCCTTCCCCCCCGCCTAAGTCCCTNATCCCCCCCCCCCAGGATGCTCAGAGAGCTGCTACGGAGAATTATTTATAAACGCATTCACAGCTGACGTGAAACAAGCAATGACTTTTGTGCCAACACAGATCAGGATACGAAGGTATAATTAACTTGACCGCTCGCTCCAACTGGAAAATCCACATGCACTGGTTCGTGCCGCAGATGTATGCCCACTGGCCCCAGACGAGTGCACGGCTGTAGTCGACCATATTTTGTCAGAGCTATAGCATCAGGGACTGCAGGTTTTCAAGCAACAACTTTGACCTTAGACTATTCCCATTTCCTGTTAGGGCCACTACCCTCGCAACAACATCTAAACGCCGAATGTTGACTCAGCATACCAAACGCTGGAAGAAGTCACTTGCCTGGTTAGCCGTTTCAAACTTCCACTCTTCTCTCTTGGAGTCCAAAACTTTAACATACTACCACTCAGGTATGGAAAAACAACCGACACTAGTTTGCCACCTTACTCTTTACAGCTTTGGAAACGCTTGTAATGTTTGTACGCTTGTATTTTAGGATTAGATTAGATAGGCGGCAGTAGAAGAAACCAAGAGGCTCATTCCCAAAGAGACACTGGGACTAACACCCCAGCTCTCTATGAGCTATTGTAACTGTAACTTTACTTGTTGCTTCTGATAACGGAACTTTTGGGTTACTAATCTAATTATTAAATGCTTTTTGATCTTGACTACTCCGCATATGGCTCGCTTATGGTCATCATCAACAATAGTATTTATTAATTTATTTTAATAGCCACCTTCGCTCGCCAATAGCCCTCCTTTCGTTCCTATGGAAAAGAAATTTGAGGCATGGGTATGAAAAGCTAACTGTTTTTTTTAGTTGAAGATGATTTGAAATTCTATTTTTTATTATTTTCTTCTTCATGTAGCCGCTGCAAGAAGTGGCCTGATTTGTTTGAGTAATACGATCGGCTAATTTCAGCCGGTTGACCTCTCATACTCTTCGCTTAAGATTTTTTTTCTTTTTTGGCCACATTGATGTGTCGGTCTTTTCGAATTTTTTTTTTTTATTTGAGAGAGATACTTCCACTTCAATTATTACTTTTCTGCATTTACTCTGAGCAGTATCATTCGAAAGTGCATCCCACTTTATGGCCGGCAATTTAGCATACACGCCTGTCGTTTAGACCACGAAAGCTGTTAATGTTGTTTTTTTATTATTTTTTATGAATAAGCTGCTTGGCAAAGTATGAACTGACCGGTAATTTATCCTAGTCTGTGATCAGGTAAGGCTGTGCTAGTGATGCTGATATTCAAGTCTCCTTTGAAATTGTCATCCCAAAGTCCTATCTGTACTGTTGTCATCCCAATGTATCTACCTGTGCAATTGTCGCCCTACTATATTAGGTTAGGTTGGGTTACCTTAGGGTAGGGTAGTTCGTTTTTAGATTAGACCCTTTCTATAACTGTCACCCCAATCTTTCTTACCGTACAATCATCACCCCTATGTTTCTCACCAGTACAATTATCACCCCAAACGCTTCTGGGGTAACAATTGTATATGTCATCGTGAAGATATTCTACATCTGTTGGGCGTAAAGAAAAGATCTTGGATATTTTTTTTCTCGTTTACGATGAAATAATTGGAACCGTCTAATACTGACCAGGGATATCCGGCAAAGAAAGGACCACATCTTTTTCATTTATACCCGCGGTAGCCGCAGGCCAGTGTGCTGGGCTCATGGCCCGGAATGAACGTTACAGGTTCGAATCCCAACCCAGGCAAGCAAACTCTTGTTGCTCCTGACATGCTTACTCAGCATTTGATAACTGTAAAATTGCCGAGGGTCTACTAACCTTTCCTAGAAATGGGGAAGGTCAGGGGCACGTGTCGTTGTATAAGACCCTTCTGTCGATGGTGTGATAGCTCTTGATGATCCTTGATCGACTGCAGCCGTGCAATCCTCCACAGCCAGCTAGCCTATATCTACAGCACGAACCAGTGCGTGCGAGTTTTCCACGGGTAGCGGTTAGGCTAAGTTTACCTTTACCTTTGTGATCGGAGGAGTTAAAAAGAAATAAATACAACTTCTAGTTTTCATCTGAGAAGACTGGTAGGAGCCATTTAAAATACGGAGTTTAGGCCGCTAGTTATCACTAAAGTACTCTATGAATGTCACTGTACTTCCTCCAGCAATGCGAAAACCTGGATTCCAATTTTTTTTTTTTTGTGGTCAGTGGCACACATGCAACTATTTATAGTTCATTTCTATTTTAACCTTGGTGAATTCCTACATATTCCCAGAATTTCTGTTCCAAGCAAGAGTCAGACAGTCACCGCCACACTTTTTGTATTTTTGGTCACGTCTCTGCTCTGTATGGTTTCTGCAATTAGTTCTGCGTTACTGATATTTTTATCTTTGGTGAGCTTCTGTAACTTTAGGAATGGGATAATTCCCATCGTCATATTACTTGGAATAGGGGGGGGGAGCTTTTTTCTCGGTAAGTTTTCGCAAACAAGCATTGAATATATAAACTTTTCTCATTTTTTTACTCTCAAATGATGTTGTTGAGACTTAATGATGTTTGAAAGTGCATTTGGTAACCAATCCATTCACATGTCGTCGACACTTAGCTGAGATTCTCTCCCTGTAGCGAAAGCGGAGCTGTTGCTTAATTCCATGCAGTTTTTTTCCGAGGTACCTATAGTGTAAAAATCATTTGGCGCATGGCCCTTTAAAAATTGCTTTCCTTCTGTGAGTCTCCATAGATAACAATGCTATGCTGCAATCATTTTCATCGCTTGTTTTCTAGTGCTTCGGCGGACGAAAGAGACAAAGTTGATTCAGAGAATCTTGTTGGAAACAAACACCTAAAAATTTATCGATGGATATAATATTTTGATCTAATAGAGGACCACCTCTTCTATCCTTTTTCTGTGCGGCAGGTACAGTTCGCGACAACCATAAAATTTAACAATTTTTTATAACCCACAATACGCGTAGCTGTTCTTTGGCACCAAAGTCTAATAAAAGCACTGAATATTCTCTAGAACGTTGAACTCTGTTATGAGCAACTACTGTTGCCAGCAGCAGCAGTAAGACTTATTAATTGGCCCCTATGAACTTTACATTGGTTTTCATGTATTCTATACTGTACCATTTTTATTCAAAGACCTGTACAGTTAATACCGCTATGAGGTACAGTATATTCTAGAAAATTAAAGATACCTGACGCCACCAAGTTGTTCCAAAAATTTGAGCATGATATTGTTTCAAAAACGTTCTTCAACAGTTACAAGACATAGCGTAGGCGACGAGAAGAAGTCGCTGAACACGAGGACAATGAACAATCACAATTCTTTGAAAAACATACAGCAGAACGTCACAACTTCTGAAAGGTTTCCAGGGCAACACGGAGTCTGCTTTTTGAGGAGGGGGAGCAAGCGTAGGAAGGAACTCGTAAAGAAATCTCTGCTCTATAAAAGCAAAGTTGTATTTTACATCAGTTCAACGGGCAGGACTTGTTTACAGTAATTTCAAAGCAAAGTTGTCTACATTTGTTCAAATAGCAGGACTAGTTTACAGTTGTTTTCAAAATCAAGTTGTTTACATATGTTCAAAGGGTAGGACTTGTTTACAGTTGTTTTCAGTGGCACGTTGCAAGGAAAAGTTCTTTGCCCTTTTGAAGTAAAGCAAAAGTTTACACAGCGAGCGAAAAACAGGGCTCCTTTACGGCCAGTTCTCCACCTTATAGAACTCATCCTTTCCAATTCTCCACTTTCATTCTTCACCTCGCACGCGTCATCCGATCTAAGAATCTGTGTTCTTTTCCTCTTCAAGTCCCAGAGTTCCTCATTCCACACATCTGCAGTCTGCACCTCACCACGCTATTCATATCGTACAGCTCCTCGCAACTCTTCCCTTTCTCTTCCCTTCTCCACCCGTCGCCTCGCTGCTTCTCTGACCACGCCCCTACACCCACGCAACAGTTCACATCGACCTGTGGGCCCCTCCTGTCCCTCTGCACCCCTCACTTCCTCCACCCTCCCTCTGCACCCCTCACTTCCTCCCCTCTCCCTCTTTACCCCTGACTCCTCTTCCTGTCCCTCTGAGCTCTTCCCCTCCCCTCCTATCCCTCTGCACTCTTTACATACCTTCTCGTCCCTCTACATTTTTCTTCCTATTCCTTTGCACTTCTCACCCCTTCTCTGTTCTCTTCCTATTCCTCTGTACTTCCCATTTTTCTTCCTGTACTCTGCACTTCCCACGTTCCTTCCTGTCCCTGTGCACGTCTAACTCCTCTTCCCATCCCTTTGCACTTCCCTCTTTCTTCCCATCCTTCTGCTCTTCGCACGTCTCTGCCTGCCACGCGCTACGCTCCTCAACTCCCTCCCTGTGTCTCTTCGCCCCTCACTTCCCTATCTGCCTCTTTGTGCTCACCACTTCCTTCCCGTCTCTCTGCGAACCTAACTTCCCTTCCCGTCTCTCTGCGAACCTAACTTCCCTTCCCGTCTCTCTGCGAACCTAACATCCCTTCCTGTCTCTCTGCGAACCTAACATCCCTTCCCGTCCCTCTGCGAACCTAACTTCCCTTCCTGTCTCTCTGCGAACCTAACTTCCCTTCCCGTCTCTCTGCAAACCTAACTTCCCTTCCCGTCTCTCTGCGAACCTAACTTCCCTTCCCGTCTCTCTGCGAACCTAACTTCCCTTCCTGTCTCTCGGCGAACCTAACTTCCCTTCCCGTCTCTCTGCGAACCTAACTTCCCTTCCCGTCTCTCTGCGAACCTAACTTCCCTTCCTGTCTCTCTGCGAACCTAACATCCCTTCCCGTCTCTCTGCGAACCTAACTTCCCTTCCTGTCTCTCTGCGAACCTAACTTCCCTTCCTGTCTCTCTGCGAACCTAACTTCCCTTCCCGTCTCTCGGCGAACCTAACTTCCATTCCCGTCTCTCGGCGAACCTAACTTCCATTCCCTTCGTTTTCAACCCTCACCTCCCGACACATTCCCGTGCAACCCCCACCTCCTAGTCTCTCTCCTATCATCACATCCTTGTCCTGCCTTCCTCTGCCCGTCATTTTCCCTACTCCGCCACTGCCCTATCGTTTGACTCCGGCCCATCACTTCTGAACTACGCAGTTAATTGTCGTGCTCCTACTCGCCCCTTACTTTTCCTCATCCCCTTTGCCTGCCTCATCTCGCCCATCCGTCTGCAGCCCCTACTTTACACTCTTGTCTCTCTGCGTCTCTCACTTCAGCCTCTGGTCCTCCTACAACCTCACTTCAGCTTCTTCTCCCTCTGAACCCCTAACTTCCTCTTCTCTCTCTCTACGCTTCTCACTTCAACCTGTTGTCCCTGTGCGTCCCTCACTTTTAAATCATGCCCATGTGCCCTACCCATGCCACCGTTGCTCCAATCATGCCCCACCCTTGCCCTACCCATGCCACCGTTGCTCCAATCATGCCCCACCCTTGCCCTACCCATGCCCACCGTTGCTCCAATCATGCCCCACCCTTGCCCTACCCATGCCCACCGTTGCTCCAATCATGCCCCACCCTTGCCCTACCCATGCCACCGTTGCTCCAATCATGCCCCACCCTTGCCCTACCCATGCCCACCGTTGCTCCAATCATGCCCCACCCTTGCCATACCCATGCCCAGTCTTACTTCACTCATGACCCACCCATGCCCGGCCCACACGTACTCCACCCATGTTTCACCCGTGTCTATTCATTACTCAACCCTTGCTCTTTCTTGCACTACTCTTTCCCCATCTTGCCCCTATTATTTATTTTTCTTCCATCCATTACCGAAATCTTGTCCCTTACTTGCTCCACTCATACTCTACTATTGCCCCACCCTTGCTCCTTTGCCAACCCGTGTTCCACACTTCCTCTCTTCATGCCCCACACTTGCTGCGCTTATGCCTCACCCTAGCTTCAATAATGCCCCACCCTAGCCCCACCCTAGCCCCACCCTTGCCCCACCCTTGCCCCACCCATACTCCGCCCCTGCTCCATTGATGCCCCACCCCGACGCTACTCATGTCCCATTCTTTCTCCACTCATGTCCCACTCTTCCACCCATGCCCCATTCCTGCTCCACTCATGCCCCACCCTTCCACCTATGCTTCTCAGCTGCTCCAATTATTACCCCCCTTGCCCCACCCGAGCTCCACATTTGCTCCAGTCATGCCTCACCTTTGTCCAGCCCCTGCTGAACTTGTGTCTCACCCTAGTTCACACATTACCCCTCGCCTTACCCCACATTTGCCCGTCCCTTCTGTGTGCAACCTCCGTTCTCACATCACCTCCTTCCGTCTCATATTGACCCTTCTTTCCCACATCTCTCCCTTCCTTCAACACCTTCCCTTCCTTCCCACGCCATCCCTGCCTTCCCACAATCACAGCTTTCCTCTCCATGCCACCCACTTACTTCTCAAGTTACCCTTTCTTTCCTCCACCACCTTCTTTCCCACATCCTTCCCTCCTTCCTCGACTTTCCTTCCTCCCCTTCTCTCCCCTCCCCCCTTCCTTCGAAGACCACCTCTTCCTTCCCTCTCTCACCACCCCTCCTCTCCCTACATCACCTTCTTCCTGCTTAGCTAATCACTTCCTTCCCATGCCCCCTCCTTCCCACGATATGGTAAGGGAGGCAGAAGAATAAGCTGGATTATCGATGGAATGGAACGATAGCATGGTGAGGAGAGGGAAGGTAATTACATGGGATAGGGGCTGGGATAAAGGTAGGGCTACTGCCCCTGGAAGAAAGGAATGGGGTGGCGTGGAGAGAGAAGGGGTTTACTAGAAATGAAGAGGATGAGGGAGGGGGTTAGTAGGTTAAATAAAGAGAAGGTAAACTTTAGAGGGGTCGGGATAGAGACTGGGGTAGGGGGGTCTAGCCCCTCTAGGAGCTCACCGTCTCATCGATCCTAGGTTAGTGACGTCACTGCGACCACGCACGGGCCCAATACAGGAGCCCGTCACGGCCCCAATACTGAGTCCGTCACGGGCCCAATACAGGAGCCCGTCACGGCCCCAATACTGAGTCCGTCACGGGCCCAATACAGGAGCCCGTCACGGCCCCAATACTGAGTCCGTCACGGCCCCAATACTGAGTCCGACACGGCCCCAATACTGAGTCCGACACGGCCCCAATACTGAGTCCGTCACGGCCCAATACTGAGTCCGTCACGGCCCCAATACTGAGTCCGTCACGGCCCCAATACTGAGTCCGTCACGGCCCCAATACTGAGTCCGTCACGGCCCCAATACTGAGTCCGTCACGGCCTCAATACTGAGTCCGACACGGCCCCAATACTGAGTCCGTCATGGCCCCAATACTGAGTCCGTCACGGCCCCAATACTGAGTCCGTCACGGCCCCAATACTGAGTCCGTCACGGCCCCAATACTGAGCCCGTCAGGATAACAATTCTTAGCACGTCACTGCAACAATACTGAGCCCATCAAGGCCCCCAATGCTGAGCCCGTTACAGCACCAATACTGAGGCTCTCACGGCCCTAATACTGAGTCCGTCAGGGCAAAAATACTGAGCCCGTCACGGCCCCAATATTGAGGTAGTCACGGCCCCAATACTGAGCCCGTTACAACCCCAATACTGAGCTGATACTGAGCCCGTCACGAGGCCGACCGATACTGAGCCCGTTACGGCTCCTATACTGAGCCCGTCACGGCTCGTATACTGAGACCGTCACGAGTTCGATACAAAGCCCGTGATGGGTACAAAATAATGACTTAATAATAATAATAAATTGCACACATTTACGTAATTAATTTCAATTGATGTGGTACTGATTGTCATGAACGTGCTTATCCAGAGCATACTCATTTATACGCAAACTTTAATTAATGTCATCATAATTTTGCTTAGCTGTGACTTGCAATTTATATTTAACTGGGATGGTTGTTCTGTTCGTTACATTTTCATCATAATTGCTTTTCTGAAAGGTGTGATACTTCAATTAAATGTATACACTGGGCATCGCTCTACTTATTTTTCGCTAATGAACTAAATATAGACGAATTTCTAGTCATTTCTGATTGTTTAAAACTGGCGGAGATGATTTTCTATTTTTATATTATATTTTCATGGAAAACGAACTAAAAGTCAATTGTTTCTCGCATTTAAACCAGGCAAAAACAAATTTCACCTTATTCCATCCGCCAAGGAGGTTTTGTTATTGCCGAGTTTGTCTGTCACTTTGCCTACTTGTCAGTTTATCTATTTGTCTGTCTAGAAGATCACTCAAAAAGTTATGGACAGATCCTTACGATATGTACAAGGATTGTTGGGCATGTTATGAGTAACAGATGATTAACTTTTGGTGAAGATCTAGTCAACCGTTTCTATATTTGTTTGCCCGTTTTTTCTTGGCATCGTAACTGAAAAGTTATGGACGGATTTTTATGAAATTTACATGAATTGTTAGGTATGTTACGAAGAGTAAATGACCAAATTTTTGTGATGATCTATTCGTTCGTTTGTTTGCTTGTTTGGCTCTGAGATTGATTTGTATATTTGTTAGCAAAATAACTCAAGAGGTTAGGAACGGATTTTTATGAAATTTGTAGGAATTGTTAGAAATGTTAAAAGATATAAATGAACCAAATTTTATCGCTGCTAAAGTAGAAATCATTGTTTCTGAACCAGTGTGAATCTTTCATTAACGTTGCCTTCTTGGCGGATGTATGAGCTCTCAGAGTGCTTTAGTTGTTGTTATTATTGTTATTATCAAAGTTACACCCCGGATGTCCATAGACAGGAAATAGAACCCAAATAGACAGCTAACAAGTCTAAGATTCCACGCCCAACGTTTCTGAGAAGAATCACTAAAAAACATTTTCAACTGACTTGAATGCCTGCTTATCAACACGGCCGAGCACAAATCCTGGCAGTACATCTCATGGCCACACAGATGGGGTGTAAAACATCGAAGGAGCTGCACTGTGTGGCAACTCTCTACATTGTAAAGAAATGACATTATTGCTGTATTCACTAAAAAGCGATCTGAAGCTAGTTTTCATGTACTAACTCACTTTCACCTTAGTCAACAATCTAGATTAAAAGTGCAGCAAAATCCCTAGCGTTGATTTCCGCGCTATGCAAATATATGTGCAATTTTGCCATCTGACACTGTAAAAAATGCCTCTGATAAAAGTAAAAATATTGACGACACCTTTATTCAGAACATGATAGGTTCACAAATACACCTGCCCTCGAACGTTTAACCATCCAACACTGTCCTCAGACATTATTTTCTGACAATACAAATATCGAAAAAAATTTTCCCCTGAAAAATCCCACAAAAACAAAATTTCCCTGAATTCTATCAATTTGTTCCCTGATTGAATTAAGAAAAACTAATTCATTCATTTGATAGGTTAGATATTTTTTTTTTTTTTCGAAACCACGTTGGCGCTTCCGAATAAAATCTCTTTGCCATGCCAACCAATAAAATTGCTGGTTTAGCCGGTCAATCAAATCTGAAAACACAATTTTAGAGCCGAAGCGTCAGCAGTTTGTGGAGCTGTTATTTTCTATTTAGTTGGAACCGTAATAGTTGCTGTCCATCAAAAATATATATTTTGGATAAATTATAAAGGTCCAAATCAAGCAATAAGAGAAGAGACTAATGTGTATTTGCCTGTTTGTTTGTTTATTTATATGTATATTTATTCATTACCTTCGCCGAGGAAATAATGGTTTAGTCGGGACTTGTCTGTCTCTCTCTTTGTGGATCTGTCTGTTCCTGTAAGCAACAAAACTCAAAAACAAACGGTCGGATCTTCACAAAATTTACAAAAGCTATTAGGAACGTTATTAAGAAGAGAAGATTAACTTTTGGTATAGCATCGTATGGCTTGGAGGAGGTCTGAGTGCTCGGAGTGCAGCTCTAGTTTATTCATTTGATTACTTATTTATTTATTTATTTATTTATTTATTTATTTATTTATTAGTTTATTTATTTATTTTCATTAATCCCCATTTGCATTCTTCAGCATCTCCCGAACTCAGTGAGCGGTGCCGCTCCTTAATCTCTCATATTTAAGTAATTTTTCTCATGCCTCAGCTTGCTTGAGTCGCTCTTCGTTAGCGGAAAAGAAAGTTACGACGCAAAGCTATTGAGATGGTGGAGCAGGGTACTGATAGTTCTACGTATCTTGACTCCGCTTGAGGTCATGTGTTTTTCATCACTCAGAGTTTCTTTGCGTTATTTATGGCTTATGGTCTCTCTGAGTTATTTATTGAACAGAGTCTATTTGGGTTACTTGTTGCTCAGGGTCTGTTTTAGTCGCTATACAAAATTTATTGCAGGACTAACGGAATATCAAACGTGAGTGTGAATGACGAAGAGGTGCGGATACATTTTCTTCGCTATTAATTTTGACAGCCTGATGCACTAGTACTCATATTTCATATTAATCGTAGTATTGTAGCAGCACCCGTTTGAATAACTTTATGCTGCAGCTTATCCTATAATGTGTAATAAGCTATTTAATGCCTTTTTGTACGCAAGACGTTTTACAAGGGAGAAAATGCGACAAACTAAAAGGTGGTCCTAAACTGGGCATAACTGAATTAATGTCAGAGATGTTTAAAACTGGAGAAAAGGTGAAAAATTAAGGAGTTATCTGGAATTAGAGACAAACTGAGAATGTGAAACAGTATTTAAAACAAGTAAGAATTGAAAATCTGAAGAGATATGTAAATATTAGGAAGATTATTAAACTGAGAAAATGTTTGGAACTACAGAAAAAACAAAGACTTAGAAAGATATGTACATATTATTGCAACGTAACAAACGTGAACGATGTTTAAGCCTTTGGAACTATTTTAATTACGAGAAGTATTTACGACTGAAAAACAATTAAAAACTGAAAGTTATCTAAAACTAGGATTTGAGAAACTAAGGAAGTACGTACAACTAAGCAGCAGTTATGAAGCTATAATAGAACTGTTTAGCAGCATGAAGATTTTACCAAAGTAACAATGTCTTAAAACGAAGGAACAATTTTAGAAAAAAAATTATTCATTGATAAAACTGAGTGGAAATTTTTTACTTACTGAAAAAATAATGAACAAAGAAAAATTAGCAAATGTGTGTAAAAGTGAGAATTATCAGCATATTTAAATATCGATACAAACTGTGCAATACTTCGGATAGTGAAATGTTTGTAATAGTTTACAAAAATGATAGTATTAAAAATATTTTTAAACTGAAAATCACTTCAAAGTGCAAAAATCTCATGCAAATCACAAATAAAAAATAAAAGTGTCTCTAGAGTCACGGTAAATAATAAACTAAAAATACATTGTCTTTTTCTTTTCAAAAGCTATAAATATACATAAATTAGGGCTGGAATAATTAACAGAGAATGTCAATACTTAAGAATACGCATGCTTATAATAAACAACCCGCAAAAACTTAAATCTACACTTGAGCCTGAAATTATCTATTCTTAATGCTTGAACTGACCAATTAAAGCACATGGTCTAAAATAATACGCATTCCGTTAATTCTAGTTTAAAAAATAAAGTGTTTGACACATCAGTCATAAATTCTGCCATAAAGTCTCCCATTTAACACGGCCGCTGCCCAGCAAAAAAGAAGCAACAATTACACTACAAAAAGAAGAAAAGCGACGCCAACTGGAGCGGCCAGCGCCAATTTCATCAAGGCAGTAATCCTGGGCAGTATTGGGAGCTTGGTGGCTTCAGTGGGTCAGCTGAAATTGAAATTTGTGGTCCTGCTTTCGTTTTCCTTCGCGTAAAAATACTAGAAAAAATGAAATTGAAATTTGTGGTCCTGCTTTCGTTTTCCTTCTCGTAAAAAATACTAGAAAAAATTAAATTGAAATTTGTGGTCCTGCTTTCGTTTTCCTTCTCGTAAAAATACCAGAAAAAAATGAAATTGAAATTTGTGGTCCTGCTTTCTCGTTTTACTTCTCGTAAAAATACCAGAAAAAAAATGAAATTGAAATTTGTGGTCCTGCTTTCTCGTTTTCCTTCTCGTAAAAATACTAGAAAAAATGAAATTGAAATTTGTGGCCCTGCTTTCTCGTTTTCCTTCTCGTAACAATACCAGAAAAAAATGAAATTGAAATTTGTGGTCCTGCTTTCTCGTTTTCCTTTTCGTAAAAATACTAGAAAAACTGAAACTGAAATTTGTGGTTCTGCTTTCGTATTCATAAAAATGCAAGAAAATGAAATCTAAACTGGTTGTCTTCATTGATAGAAAATTTCCTTAAGCTCTTTTGGAAAACTCAATGCGTTAGCATTGTTATTTTTATAACACAGTCCCTCTTTCAACCATATTTCTTTTAAGCGTTCACCGTTTGTACTATTATTTGTACTATTAACTATGCTGCTTCTCTAAAATCACTTATACTGTCCCGATCTAATAATATTCGTAATTTTATGTATTGGAGAAAGTACATCAGCTGCATGTATGCATGGAGGCGGTTGCACGGAAGAATTCTCTCGGTTAACATGCAGCATTTTCTACAGCATAGAAAGGGAACTCTACCCGTCACACCTATGTTGTTTATGGTATTATTTGCCTATTCGCGAAACACGCCATCATTTTTTGCGGCCGGCCGATGCCCTATAAGACATTATTCCGCACAGTGTTTTTTTTATGAGGTTATTGCTCAAGTTCGAAGATCTACAGCTGCTGCTTACCTTTTGTTCGCCACGTCATCCAGAGGTGTGTTGTCGTCTCTAGTCATTTTCGCCTCGATCCGGTTTGCGTCGGTCCGTCCGTCTCGTCCTGGGCGAGTTACTTTTCCGGCTTCAAACCAGGAAAACATTCCGCGGAATTCAGTGAGTTTCTCAAAGCTGCCGATGCTAATGGCAATTGCTGCGCATCGCAGAGGGCTGACCAATGCAGGGTAGGTGGGCTATTGCGGCCTGTAGTGGCTACTTGCAGCTCCTCACCGCCACTTGTGGCTCCTCACTGCCACTTGCAGCCTCTTGTAGCTCCCTACCGCCACTTGCAGCCTCTTGTAGCTCCCTACCGCCACCTGCAGCCTCTTGTAGCTCCCTACCGCCACTTGCAGCCTCTTGTAGCTC
>LQNS02276769.1:9033283-9045362 GCA_001587735.2 Parhyale hawaiensis
GGGTTTTTCAACACGTGATTGTTGTTCTATGGGAGCTACAACACGTGATGGTTGTTCTATGGGTTTTTCAACACGTGATTGTTGTTCTATGGGAGCTACAACACGTGATGGTTGTTCTACGGGTTTTTCAACACGTGATTGTTGTTCTATGGGAGCTACAACACGTGATGGTTGTTCTATAGGAGTTACAACACGTGGCGTTACAACACGTGTTGGTGGTTCTGTGGGAGATATGAAGTGCCGCAGTATTGACGTCATGAAAATTTTTGCATCAGTAAAAATTGCTGCATCTCAAGTTAGGTCGCAGTTTTTCTAACGTTGATGTTATGAAAACGTTCTAAAAAGGTTGCGTCCTGTGCAGGTCATGATGTAGTCATGGTTATGTCACGATTATTTCATGATTACCCTCTGATCATGTTGCGATAATGCACTACTCTCATCATGTTTACTTCATGATTACGTCATGTTTTGCAGCTTGCTGTTTTACATATAGCTATACGACTGCACAGTGATTGCATCATGTTTAGATAAACTGAGGTAACGTTATTATCAACAGCGAACCATAACGACCTTATTCACATTATGTCTACTACGTTTACAATTACCAAAGTTTAAAAAAAAAACAGTTGTTGGTGAGTATCAGTGAAAAAGTAAAGAAAGTAAAAAGGTAAAAAGTAAATTATGCTTTATATAGCAAATACAAACATCTGTTAGTAATATCCGAATGTGTAATGACCGAATGTGTATTGGCCTTCGTAAGTACATAATTTATTGGCCTTTATGACATAAATAGCTTAGTTATCGAATGTACGTAAATACATTGGCATTCAGAAGAGCACGCCATGTAGTCCTTGAGAAGTACATAATTGGCCACTGATGTGCATTCTCTTTGTATTTAAACATCCACTCATCAATGCATTTCAGTATACTGAAGAGCAAAAACAATACTACTGTTAGTAATATCCAAATGTATAAACATTGACAGTACACGCATAATTGGGTAAATCCAACATAAAAATACAGCAAACACGCCTGGTGGTGACAGAAAATACAATTACGTAAAACTATACAAGAACAAAAACAGGAATGAGGAATACCAAACATACAGCGCGAATTTTTTAATATTTACGAGTCGAAAAACTAATTAGGCAATAGTGTGGTAGGAAACAGAAAGCTTAAAGCAAATTTAAAGTGAATTACCACAATATTTACAAACTAAGCATTGTAGTTGGATACCGAGTCTAAGCGGGAAAATTGATTTCTTTCCACTAAACTTTCAACAATGATGATTTGATTCACGATGAATTTTTCATTTTTTTTACTTAAGTGTACAAATTAAAAGAACTTGAGTACCTATCGTTAAAGAATGACCAAGTCTCAACTAAACTTGCAAAAGAGATCCTAATTTTCATTTAGGACATGGTTACCTTTCAAATGCAAATTATTGTGTTTGAAAGCATGGGTCTAGGCTGTCACTGAATAAAAAAAATAATGTTCCTAATACAATATTTCAATGACTTTTTGTTTCCAAAAGTAAGTAATGAAGTGAACATCTAAAGATTGAATTGTCCCTTTTATCGTATACAATATTTGTACAACCTCAGGATATTTTTAGACCAAAAACATTCTGCGGCAGAGCTAGGATATCGTAGGTGTAATCTATGATGCACCATTTTGATAAATCATTCAAAAACTTACGATGAGTTACGATAGTCAGATAGCAGACTCCGTATTTTGATATCAAGGCCGATTCTTTCGAATGGTTATAGTCTATATTTAGGACAAATCTTAACGTATTGAGGGATTTACAAAACACATCCACTATCATACCTTTCCGCGTTTCACCAACAGAGAATGCGGACTGTGACATAATCTACGTCAATCAGAAGGCACAAGAGGTTTCTAGAAATTTGGTTAGCGATCTAAGATTGCAAATCTTACTATTTGTAGAATTTTATTTAGTGGCCAATAGAATTGCAGTTCTTTTTCAACATAATCCTTGGAATTCGAGGCTTTTCATTTTCATTTTGTCCCTGATCTAATCTAGGGAAATCTAATCTAGGGAAATCAAATCTCAATTTTGAAGTCAACCTCTAGCTGGACTCATCAGAAATTTCTTGCCAAGAACATCTTGATATGGTGGACAAAAATATACTAACTCTAGTATGTCAAGCAACTTTTTTATATATATACTTGGAACTGGAAAAGATAGGAGCGGCTCACCAAATCGTCCTGTAATACGTAAAAAAAAATATAAGAAAGGTGAAGCAGCCCGAATTTCAGTTTCTCTTTTAGGAACAAAATGGAAAAAAGATATTTTGTTGTAGACTTACTCATTATTGCCGTTGTACACGTCCATTCAAAGTATTAAATATTTTTAGTCTGTAGTGTCTGTTAATTACCGCATTTGAGAATTCACGTTCTGAATTATTGAACGATGTATTCTATCATAGATTAAGTAACACAAATATTTTTGCCAGATAATCTTTCGACATATTATACTATGTATCTATAATATAATTTTTTGTTGAAAACACATGTACAGTAAGATGATAATTTATGTTTTTCAAGAACGGTGTCATTGTTTGGAGACTTGCATGCGCAAGTCTTGTACGTATAATATTGGTTTACTGATTGAAGACACAGCCGTTTCAATGTTTTTAGAACAAAGAATAAATTTACAGAAAGGTTATCGAGAAATTCCCATTCCATTCATCTTTAATTTTGAAATTAAATCGTTCTTCTTGTAAAAGTTAACGAAGTGCAGTGAAAAAAGGATATCTCTGAAGTTAAGAACGTATGTTAAAGATTGCACATAATTATCTTACAGTTCTGCACACTAGTGGTGCTAGTAAAGCAGGGTTCACACTAATCCCTTTTTTTGTTCCATAAACGAAGAAGAAAGTTTTCGAACATTTGGTTACTTTCTCGTAAACACCTCAGTATGTCGAACAAATCATTTACTTAATAGTCAGCTGCCTCAGCAGGTGGCTTGTTGCAAGGGTCTCCTCTATTCACTTTTCAGTATCTATTTAAATTTGGAGAAGATACTAGATTTCAATAGGCAATGCTGTTTGTAATGCGTCAACACTGCATTCGGACGTTGAGCAAATTCTGACGGCGTCAAATGACTGTAGTACGAGCCTGACTTTGCCAGACAACCCGCATACGCCCATGAGGATAGCATGGGCCACTCAGCTGTACGTTCAAGCAGATACTGAAAAGACAATCCCTGAAAAAAAAAATCAAGTCTTGAGGAAGTAACTCATATTATGAGAGCATCGCACAATGGATATAGAAAGAGCGTCTCGAAGTCCGTCTCTATTTCCTTCTACCCACAATGCAGCATAAAGTGTCGGTGCTACACCAATTGAACAAATATTCATAATATTTAAAAATTCATTTCATTGGTTGCTGTATGGCATTTGACGCCCAAAAATTTTACTGTGTAATGGCAGTGGTTCGAGGCCCAGGCCTCATCTCATTTTTTAGAATGGGCCTCAGCACGTTGTCTGATAGTTATTCTATTGTATCTCCTACGTACACTTGCCCTAGGTACGTTCACTGTGTATAAATTCAGCTATACATAGATAATAGGTCTCAATAGAAAGAGGAACTTACTTTCTGGGAAATGCTTTAAGATGTTTGCCTAAGTTAGAAATTTTCATGGTACAAAAATGTTCTTTTTCTTGGATTTCACAAGCTATGTAAGTCACCTGAGAAATAAATAAATATATAAATATCCCACTATTAAGTTAAATAGGATATTCAAATAATAAATGAACAAAGTCAATAACTGTAACTAGTTATGGCCATCCATGGTTAGATGAAAGAAATAAATATCTTTTAATATGAATATCTTATTTTACTGTGTTTGGGCAATGCTCTCTTAAAGTAATAATAAAGAGTATAAGCTGATTTATAGATATAACTTCATATATCCATAAGTGGTGTGTATACCTTATAATAATACTAAGTATAATAATATTTCAGGAAATACCACATATATGTAAATCATAAGTGAAAGTTCTAATTACTAATATCATATTTCACTTTGAGTGGTATAAACCTCATAGATTAATTAATTTTATTAATTTTCCATTGTGAAAGTAATATGAAGTACATTATTGGAGAAGAATAACGGAAGTTCTAATATCAAAGTTCGATAGATTTTGTTATTATAATCAGCATAGCAATTACACTTGTAGATGTTGACTACATCAAATGGTGCAGCAAAATTCGCCATTATAGACATATATATATGATGAAATGTACTTACCTAGTTTGATCATTCATCATGGAAATTACTTTATAATTCAAGCATTGACCATCGGCAACGTAGCGAAACCGTGTAGGCTGTCAAGTAGGGAACACACTGGCGTTTGCTCGGTAGAGACTATAATTAAAGAACTCAACTTCACGATAATAGTCACAGATTTTCAGGTATCTGAAATAAGTTAAAAAATATCTGCTACCTATTAGATAAAGAAATTTGTGCATTAAGTGTAGAGTATGCTATTCTATCGTGCATAGACATGTATGATACCGAAATACCTCAGTACTCCTAACTTGTATTTTGTTTCACTAAGTTTTGTACGGCAGTAATTTGGGGAAAAATAGTGTCTTATACCTTAATCATAAATTTAAGCTATCAATTTAATCTGTGCCTCATAAAACAAATCATATTTTCAATATGAGAAAATATAAAAGACACGCAGTTTATTATTTTCAGTTTTAAATATGCATAATGTAATTCATTTATTACGCTCATGCAGCGATATCCAATTCCAGCTTTGTATAAAATACAAGCAATTAAACTTCAATATTGGTATTCTAACTACTTTGTTTAAGCAATTTAAAATATTATAATTGTTCTTCGGCAATTTATTATTTTTTGTAAGTTTGCAATTATCTACGTATTGTAACATCTATAAATTTTCTTGCATTAAATTTATCCGAAAAATATCTAAAGTTTTTAGTCCACTTTTTAGTCCACTTAAAGTATTGAGTCAGGTTCATCGAATTCAAAGTATAAATCCAAGCTGGAATAAATGTTTTAACACTTATGTGAGGGTAACAATGCATCTTTAAAAAATTGTCTACTAACTCTGAAGTTAATTTTTAAAACGAGTTTGCGGATTGAAAACACTTGTTTACTCCTTTCTCTTACTTCTAAGAAGAGGAGCTTGTCCTGCGAGTAGGCCTCTGTTTACGTCTTTATTAACTACTTTATGTACATGTACGCTTGCAAAGCGAGGAATATTGTCCAATATTAACTAATTAAGGGGCTTGTGTCGTGAGTGGGCTTAATTGTGGTAGCTGAAGGCATTTTTTAGCCTGTCAATGAGAATATACCAACGGTGTTCACTATAATAAGGAAACAAAAAAAAATTGCTTCAATTTTCTGCAATTAACAGCTCAACAGAGCCAGCATGTAATCCTGATTTCTGGCTTATCACGAGTTAGTCACGAAAAATAAAGGAATTTTATAGGTTTATCTTTATCATTGAGGTAAAAATCTAGGCAAGTTTTTCATTTAGACTTGAATTTTGCTAAAATACATTAGAAAAGAATGAAGGCAAACCATTTGCATCCAGATATGACTAAAACCACATGAAACTGTTGAAATGAAATAAAAAATAAATATCTTGACTATCAAAACATGACATCACCGGTATCGAAAAAACTTTAAAAATAATGCATATAGGTAGCTGGGCTAGACAGCAGCAACGGAGTCATCACAATAAAAGATAAAAATAAAAAATCAGAAATAAAATTTTATGCAAGAAGTACATTATAATTTGGAAACTAAATTTTAGGGAGAATATTGGACACATGCTGAAAAAATGTTGTCAGACAATCTGAAAACTTCAGTATTTAAAATACAATGTGCAACATTATATTTACAGCCATCAATTACGAGGTTTTCAGTTTTTCTGTAGTATCATACTCTAGTTTTATTAATTCCGTTACTTGTCCCAAGTATATGGCATATCAATATCATTCTACGTAATTTTTTCATTGTTAGCAATAATTTTCCAATCATGATTGCGCTTAATTGCACTAATTAAAATCTCAGTTTTTATTGCAATTTTTGTCTGTTACATCTTTAAAATTATCTTTCATGTGACAGTTTGATGATTTACACTTGAATAAGAAAAGCATTGCGGAAATAGTCTCTGAGATAGATTCCTTGCATTCTCTTTCGAAATCTCTGTCGAAAAAACCATGATCGCTGAAGCATCAACTCGATAACAGATTTGTATGCTTGTTTTATCATAGTTTTTTATATTAATCCTAAATCTTAATAAAGCAATTGTTTTTTCGTTGAATATTGAAGCGCATTAATTGGCTAGCGAGTGAATTCGTGATTAAAAAATTCCTTGCCCATCCATTATATCAAATAAATTAATTATTATCAGTTAGATAGAATATATGCTACACTTAGATTGGATGTTGAAACTTTTTTAATGTCAATGTGCACTTATTTTCTACCGCTTTATTTCAGGTGTGACATGTTTACATTATACACAACATTTTGCCTATTATGCCCAGTAGTTTGCGAGCATGTAAAATGATCAAAGAACAGTTTTCCAGCCCCAATAATTGATGCTGGTTCCTTATTCTGGTTGATTTTTTTAAAGTCTTAAATGCTACTGAATGTGCTTCGCAAAAAGTATTATAATGCCCTTAATTATTTTTCTTTGTGCACCTCTCCAGTGTTATTTTTTTTTAGCTTCTAGCACTGTGTTTTACACTTTGTCGCACCCCTGCTAACTAATGTTTTTTCATTTTTTTCCCCTTAATATTCACCAAGACTTGGTTACTCTCGCCAGACTATTGCTGTCATCTACTCACACTGAAATAGTACGTACTGTACTACTCTTTTGCAGCTTGGTTGCCGTTCTTTTACTAGTTGGTTAATACCAGACAATTGCCTTCTTGCCATATGGCAATTACTTCACTACCGCTTCTTGACTGCGTGATTCCCAATGGGTTATCGCTCGTGTTTTTATCTCTTTGTTCCACCTTGGTAACTTTGGTAACCCTTGGTAACCCTTGGTAACCCTTGGTGACCCTTGGTAACCCTTGGTAACCCTTGGTAACCCTTAGTAACCCTTGGTAACCCTTGGTAACGTTTGGTAACCCTTGGTAACCCATGGTAACCCTAGGTTACCACTTGGGCGCTGCTTCGTTACCACTTAATTACTAATAACAAAAATAAATTCCCTCTTTGAAATAGTACTGCATACACCGAAAAATATTATTTTGTGATCGATGCAATTGCTGACTAAGAACGAAACGATACTAACTATAAAATGCACAAGGGCTATGACATAGTACGATTAATTTACAAAACATATTTTCCAAAAAAAAACTTTTTGTAACGGTTTGTTGTGGCGCCTTAGCACCACTGCCATCCACACCATTTTAGGGAACACGCGTATTTGTGGTTTCCATTACCATCTGTATGAAAGAGAAAATAGAATTGTATAACAATCTAACTTCATTTTTAGAGTATTTTCACTGCAGAGTGATCCTTTAAGTTTTTATCTATTCCTAAGAAGTAAGTTGTCATCAAAAGCAACTGAACATTTTGGCATGATTGTTTCAAGCCTAAATATAACTTGTTCTCTTCCCGTATGATTAGGCCTGTAATCTTTAACGATACTTTTCTTTTTTCCACTTAGTGAAAAATTTCATTACTGAAATCCCTATTTGACAATGTTCAAATTTACTGTCAAAGGCATGTTTCCATATTTTGTTACTCAATAAAATATAATAATGACAACAGTAATAATTTCCTTAGTAAGTGTAATAATAATAATGATGTTAATAATTATATAATAGTAATAATAATATTATGAGATTGGTTAAAATAGTAATGAAAGTAAAGTCGTCGCCTCAGATAAATTTTTTTTCAGTACTTGACTATAAAACGAAAACACCCATGCTTCAGTCCGCTTATATCCTAATAAAATTGCACTCTAATTCTTTTTCCATACTAGTAGCACTCGATGGTGATGTTGAACTATATGCTCCTTTCTTTTCAATAATGAAACATCTAATGCGTTTTCGTTCGTGTTAAACTCAAATCGTATAAACAACCCATATACAGTAATATTACATAGGTACGGATATCATAACGTCTTATTAAAAAGGAACTACCAGTGCATTGTACAGTTTCTGAATGCTATATATTCTATTTTAAGACGGCACGAACATTGACTAACGCTGACTACCTAATTTAAACGATGCTGGCAGAAAAAATATCCCAGTGAAAAATGTATTTCACGTATTTTCCTCATTAACTGGTTTTCTTTATCAAATTCGGTGTATAACTTTTAAGTGAATATTACAAATTATCTATGATTCAATTGTCACGTTAAAAATATTACCGGATATTTCATAACTTACGTTATAATTATTTTGTTTTTCTGTTTGAATCAAGGCAGAAAAAACACGAAAAAATAGGTGTAAATTTTACCTAAACATTATGATAAAATACATTGATGTCGTCAATACTTTAACTTTTATCTACTTTTGGTGTAAGCTTCAAGAAAATACAAGATATATGTCCATTTTTCTGCAAAGTTAAACGTTTTCTTGTTAATAGTGCAATGCTATATCCCTGTACAATAGTAAAACATGCCACTCTACTCGCCGTGTTTCTTTTCCTGTTTTTATTCACTCCAGCATTGTCTACACCTAGTGAAATTCATGTATTGCACCTTAGCTAAACTGGTAATTGTGCTACAGCTTGAGTTATGTAGAGTATATTTGTATCACCTTATTCGAGAATTGATTTTTTATTCGCTTTGAGTTATTATTATTATTGCTATTAATGTTTTTTTGTACAATTATTATTATTATTATTAGCATATACGATTATTTGAGTATTTATTTATCTTTTTTAAACATATATTCAGTTTAACCTCCCATTAAAATTGCTATGTTCCTGGTAACATTTAAATTTAAAACAATTTTATGTTGGATGAAAGTCGTCTATCAAGTCATCTCAAGAAATACAAAAACTTGAAAAAAAAATGTTAAATGTCTGAGATGGAAATTCGACTTTTAACCGAAATAGGGACAGTGTTAGTATATATATATATATTGAGCAGGGAAAACAGACTCTGAATTTCTCACTTTTTATTCTTAAAATTTATTTTTTATTTTAATATTGATTGTTTCACATGCTATTACGGCTTTTTTTTACAGCACCCTCAGATATTAAAATATTCTCTTAGACTAGGGGATGAATTTGACAAGCACAGCAACCTTATCGATTCCCCAGGGAGTGAAACGTAACTTCCATGGGTGGTTGCTGCAGTTGTGAAATTTCTCCTCCAATTATTGTGTCGGCACGTTAATACATTGACCCATTAAAGGCCCACGGCTCATGCTTGAAACATAATATTATGTCGAAATAGATTTCATTATTACAAAATTGATAAAATTTAAAATTTACTGCGGCTTTTCAGATATGCACTTTAAATAAACGCAAGTTTTGAACGATTTCGAAGCTAACTAACACCATTAGACATTAAGTGAAGTGAACAACAGCTATGATTCAGGTAAACTTGATGGCTTAGTTATGGCCTATAATGGGTTAATTTCACCACAGTTATAGTAAATTTTCAATGTAAAAAGCACATCAACTCATTAATTCTTTGCACTTGCACCCTGTGTCTGTCCTTGAACAGTAAATTGATATAGTTGAGTTCTGTGGCGGCTCCTTAACTTCATGATAAGGTCTCTCACATTTTTACTTATTCTTGCCCAGTGCACTGAATATTTCCAGCTTACTATCACAAAGTGTTTCCCAAATTGCTTAACCTTGGCATAAAAATTTTAACGATCAGTTAAATATTATATAAAAGCTTGAATATCAGTTCAAATTCTCCCCATCTGGTTGAAAATAAAAAAATTCTCCCCATCTCGTTGAATATAATAGAAAATTCTCAGTAACTGGGTGGATACAAAATAAAAATTGCCTCCAACTGGTTAAATATGATATAAAAATTCCCTCCGTCTTGTTGAATATCTAATAAGAACTCTCCCCACCTGGTTGGAGAAAAAATAAGAATTCAACCCAACTGATGGAAATGAAGCAGGTGCAAGCCGCCGCAGGGTTTTGAACATTTGTGTTAGATACTTTCTGGCACTTATCCGGTCCAGCCGCTACTGCACTGCTCGTATCTGTAAAATGTATTTTGCACCCTGCACTTCAGTACACCGCTACCTACTGCACGTCACCGCGTATGAAGTACTCAGTACTCGTTACATGGTAAGTGTTAGCTACTTTTCAGTTTTTAGCAGCTTCGCTATCGCGTTTTTAAAAGTACTCAACTTAAAAGTGATATGCGATACAAATTAACCAGTGAAAGGATTAAAATAAATACCATTATTTTATTTAAATGATTGTGCTGGAGATCGCCTGGTGACTAAAGTAAGCAGTGAGCGAATTACGAAACCCGAGAATCCGGAAGATAAATTTGGGTATACTATTGTACCCAAAGCAGGTGCAATGGCATAGGTAATTTCACGTTGTACTAATTAAAATAATCAACTTGGGGATATTAGGGCACTCAATTCAAAATCATTGACTTTTAGATGTACGTCCCAATCGCAAATTTATAGGCATTTATCGTCTGCCTTTCAGAAATTTATAGGCATTTATCGGCTGCATATCAGAAATTTATAGGCATTTATCGTCTGCCTTTCAGAAATTTATAGGCATTTATCGGCTGCCTATCAGAAATTTATAGGCATTTATCGGCTGCCTATCAGAAATTTATAGGCATTTATCGGCTGCCTATCAGAAATTTACAGGCATTTATCGGCTGCCTATCAGATATTTATAGGCATTTATCGGCTGCCTATCAGAAATTTATAGGCATTTATCGTCTGCCTATGCGAAAATCGTAATTGGTATCCGATAACATCAGATAAATGCCTATAAATTTGCGATTGGGGTCATGTTTCTGAAAGTAGTGAACTTGGAGATAGACTGGTTTCCAAAATAACCATTGAATGAAGCAAATATACTTTTGGTTGCGAAAGCTGTCAAGTGTGGTTGTATTTACCCAAAGGAAATGTGAACGTGATAACAATTTAGCCCTCTGCACTGCTATATTTGTCTATTATATAACCATTCCAAGTGTGCTGCACAGTAATGCTAGTTGTAATTGTCAAACACTATCCTAGCAACTGACTGTTTTTGCTCTCTAAATACAGGAATAATGTGAATAATCTAATATACTTTTTACCGTATAGTTAGAAAATACTTGGCACGTACCTAAAAAACTATGATAGATATAAATTACAAATCAGTGTATAATAATTTTTTTCATATTCATAAGTGCACTAGTTGCTTTGGGTTGTTTTTATCATTATTTTCATATAATCGTCCAAGAACCAAAGAGCGGTTGTAATGCTTGCATCTACAAACATTTCCTTCTCACCTGGGGAAGCTTCAGGTATGCCCCAAGTCTGTTAGCGTCGTTGCATTTCTTTTGTATTTAATCTGCATTCTAAAACGGAACCGAGTCGTAACTATTGTCAAACTAGACTATAGTGTAGGCATTTTACTCTTAGTTTACTCAATTAGTTTGTTATTGCCCATATATACCATACCCGTGCCAGGCTGTGCTATCTTGCTACAAAGGGACTTTTCCCGTAGTAATATAAGACGAAGAAATAACCCTTGCAGCACAATAACAATGACTGGTAGGAATAGGGCTGACCTAGTAGTGCTCAGCTGCATTAATAGAAGGGGAAGTCGAAGTTTTACTCTATCTCTGTAGGGTCAAAGTTAATCTTACTGACGTAATACGAAGTAAATCAACGTCGGTACATTTCGCACTAGCTTAATACCCCTGAATGCGGAGCAACTTTGTAGCGCAGCACGACATGTATCAACTTCTGTTGCGCAGCACGACATGAACCAACTTTTGTTCCGCAGCACGACATGTATCAACTTCTGTTGCGCAACACATGTATCAACTTTTGTTGCGCAGCACGACGTGAACCAACTTTTGTTGCGCAGCACGACGTGAACCAACTTTTGTTGCGC
>LQNS02276769.1:9046257-9071958 GCA_001587735.2 Parhyale hawaiensis
TGTTGCGCAGCACGACGTGAACCAACTTTTGTTGCGCAGCACGACGTGAACCAACTTTTGTTGCGCAGCACGACGTGAACCAACTTCTGTTGCGCAGCACGACGTGAACCAACTTTTGTTGCGCAGCACGACGTGAACCAACATTTGTTGCGCAGCACGGCGTATACTCGTATACCTTCTGCTGCTCGAAGACACAAGTTTCTTATATTGTGCCCTCAAAGTGCTCTGACTCTAAATGCCAAGCTACGTGAAAATTCACTCAACTTGGATATGACTGAGGCTTTCATACACGCAAAACCAAAAAGGAAATATCTATAGTAGTTATGCAAAATTAAAAATGATAGCGGAAGACACAGCTTCAAGTGCAATAGTTGTCATTGAAATCCCAGTACTTAGGCAAAAATCCCAAGGATTTACAGCAGTAGTGCGTTACAGTGTTGCATCGTCCTTGAAAGGCCACATGATGTTACTGTGTATGTGCAGTACGTCCTTGTTTCCCAGTGCCAAAAATCCCACACAATTACCTCCTGCTTGACGTGACTCTAGATTCTGAGCTATGCAGAAAGTTTAAAAAAAACTACGTAGAGTAAATATTTTACCTCTACTATGCATAAGACATAATGAGTGTCTAGTTGCAACAGGTAGTTCATAAAAAAGAAGTAAAATATGCAGATCCAAAACCTTTGGAAAGTCCCAGGAGTGGCAACCCTGCTGCGCAACGCTGTTGCTTCGTGTACAGCGGTTTCTACTTGAAAATGATACAGCAATTATATATGCACTGTAGAATTAGGTGGCTCATTAATCAGATAAACTATTTAAATGTTCACAGCCGTAATAACGCATAATCTGTTAGTTATTCTAGTCAATAAATAAAGAAAACATCCAGTTAAAGTTTATAACTTCAAGTTTATACACAGCATCTATAAATTTTGAAAAGTTCTACTAGTAGCGATTATGTAAAATTGATGTGACAGGATTAATTCTGTTCATTAAATATATTTATTGTGCTGCATTACCGTTAGGAAACGAATCTGTTTCACTTAAAAAAAAAATGAATCGCAATTAACATAAAATTAGGACACGTAATTATCAGTAATGATGTATGCTGCAGAGAAACCCTTATTAAGTCAAACAATAAACGCCTACTACAAACAGAAGACAAATTTGCATATAAAATTATTCATCTCTCTTTGACGGTAAAACTCGCCTACAATGTTACCTTACACTCTTGATAAATTTTATAAAACATCCCTCCCTACTCTGGAAATTTCGATGTTATAACACTTCCTGCTTATGAAAATTACTGAAATATTAACTATTCTTTCAAATATCGCAACTGTAAATCACGTTAACGAAACACCAACACCGGAACAACAGGGTCATGCTGTAAGTACACAAGTAAACTGTTGAATCATACATCCTTCGGTCATACTGTAGCTCATGATTCCTAGGGTAGGACATAGTCCACTTCATTCGATTACGTCTTAATTCAGTATAAGTTACAGCCGAATTCAATAAAAAAAATTGGTGGAAACATGGAGAAGGCACTACAAATCCTTAGAGAATAGAGTAGAGTGCGCTTTTTTTCCGTATGACTAATGTAAATCTACGTGTGACGTCACAGTCACTTGGGCTCAGACAGGTTCTTAACCAGGAGAACGACGACTCCGCACCTTGACTATATAACGTCACCTGTGACTTTGTTTTGGTCACGTGAGGGTACACTGATCACTGAAAGTTAAGGGGAAGTCTTCTTGCAGCGTGTGGGGATCTGCGTTTCCACCTGGCGAGACTGAGAAAATTCAGAGATTCTAAACAGAAAAATTCCGAAATTAGGAAATTCTAAATTTTGAATCCTGAAATTATAAAAAATATCTGAATTCTGAAACATTGAATTCTGATATTCTGAAGTTATGAAGTGAGTAAAAATTATCGAATTAGCATTTAATTTGTATAGAACTTCAACAAAGCAGTATCTCAGCATCCACTTTGAAGCGAGTTTCACACTATTATAATGCAAACCCATCAAACTTTAGCGGGGATTGAGTTTTCGGCCGTCTCCAGGGTTTGGTTTGCCATTAACTCGTGAAACTCAATCGAAAGTGGCTAATTTAGCTATTGGAAATGCAGATATGGACTAGTTAAGGCTGGTCGGATTAGATTGCTTCTTCTAAGTTAGTGAATTCAGCTGAACGGAAAGCAAAATTACGCATTTCTTGCTGGTTTTGAATAGCTATGTATGGATGCTTTAAATGAATGTGGATGCAAGGCAGAAATACATTGCGTTGCATGGATGTTTCATATGTACTTAGAAGCATACAGAAATACACAGTGTAGCTATCCATCATGCAAAACACTACCAATTCAGCACTTACTGTAAACGATAGGTGGAGTAGTTGCACTCCTGGGATACGTTACATTTTGCAAAATTATAATCAAACCTGCGCATTTAATATCACGCATGACTTTATGACGGATTCTACAAATTTAATATTTATATATAGCTTTTAAGAAATAATACATTCATTGCTTACAAAGCAATGCATTACCAGACGCTCTCAAGGATTATACGCCAGACTATGTTTTAGAGATAAAATGCGAAGTGTTTTTCATCAAGTCGCTAAGAATAGAAGCTATATATTAAAAAATAATTATATTCTACATTTCCAAGCATCATATGTTAATGAAATACACGTAGGCTGCTTATTTTCCAGATAAGATCCTAATTAAAATAATGTACTTAATACAGTAGACAAGCTCTAGAAAGTTGAAACGTTCTACCTAAATTTGCATGACGTTGACGTATGCCTACCAGTAGAATAGAAGAATATTACAAATAATTGATATCAATATAGCTGAATGATGAAAACGCTCAGTGGTAAATTGTTACTGCAGTATAAGGGTAATACCCGGTAGCCACGAATCTATATATAAAATCTGTAGAATGCTCAGGTGACAAACTTAAATGAACGTGTAATGCTGAGAAAAAATAATAGAAACAAACTAACAAAAAAGAAAGTTTCCCTTCCAAAAATACGTTGGCAATATTCACAGATAAGTTTGTAATTACAATTGACTAAAAATTAACGTAAGTTTCAATGTTTTTTTTATGAATATTAGACGTCAATAACTAGGGTGGGGCATGAGAAAATGTGCTAATAGTGGGGTAGTATGAAAATACCATAAACGAAAGAGCCGACATGTAGTTTACGTAGAAACAATAGCAAATAGGTACTTATAAAACTAAAGTTACTTACAAAACTAAAAGCAAGGAAGTTACTCATGGAGATTGAGTGGAGAAACGAATAACGTCATTACTGACGCAAAAAAAAAAAATTCATTCAAACTGAAAAGACTCGTATCATACGAAGCAGAAAGACTGAGCGAAGCTAAAACAGCATCGTTATTGAAGCATAAAGATTGATTGCAAAAAAATCATTCTTGATAAAGTGTCAAGACTGGGCAAAACTGAAACTACGACCAAAACTGACGTATAAAGACTGAAGTGAACAAAATAATTATGGTTGAAACAGAAAGACTAAGGAAAACTGTAACTAAAAACTAAAATTATATCGACTCCGAATGGCTGAGCGACACCAAGAAGACAAAGATAGATTAATAAATAATACACACCAGGCAGACTAGGAACAACCGACTCGCCGAGCAAAACTAAGAAAAGAGGAAGAAATGGTGCTTAATTGTTATTGACTGAAGGTGAGAACAATAGACTCATGGACACAATCATTTAGGAGTGACACTAAAAACAACAATTTATGAATCTTTATAATAGTCAGCATTTGGCATTTAATTCAAGATAAGAGACAAAAGGCGGAAAAACAAATGCAGATAAAAACGTAAGTAGCCGTTAAAATATGTACTTTGGGACAACATTACTACCAAAATACGCAGTTAGGTGCACATAGATAATGTAACCTAATACCTGAAATCGCTCTCTGAAAAATGTTCGAATTTTTATCGGTCTGATCACGCTACTTGACGTCAATGATACAGGGTTGCTAAATTTAGAAGGAAAGCTATAAAATGTCAGCTATTATGCTCTAACCTATGCAGCAGTAGCTGTTCATTTTCAATACAATAATATTTATGAAATGACTTGGGAAATAGCCCAGGTTCTATTTCCTGACCTGCCGGTTGTAGGACTAATTTCAGAAGTGCAGCAACACAATAATTTCCTCAGAAAAAATTAATGGGGGTTTTATGAGGGTTACCGCACTTGTGTAATTAGCGCTGCGATTGCCACTTTTGAAGTGACTATTGCCGTGGTATGTACTATGTATATCATCAATCTTATGACTGTAAATGATAGATTATTTTACTCTATATAATCTAGGTAAATGCAATCACCTATGTTCTTTAGTTGGAATCATAATAATTATACATGTTCGTAATAAGAATTCTACTAGTTCCATCGAATTGTAACAGAGCTGGATCTATGTCTCGAGCTTCTACCATACATGTTCGATAGGTTCTTTGTATATTATAATACATGTATGGATGTCGCTTACCATTTTATTATAGTTACTGTTATTAGTTCGTTCTATAATTCTTATTATTCATATTAGCATTATTACTATGATCAATATTATTATCATTATTATTAATGCTATTATTGTTGCTCTCATTATTGTCATTGTTATAATTATCATTTTAATAATCAACGTTATTATTGTAATATTATCATTATAATTTTTCTTCATCATTCATATCATTATTATTATTAGCACTATTATGAATAATACATTCATTTTTATTTCGCTATTATCATTATCAGTGCATCTGGTATTATCTTAATTATCAATATTATTATTATTACTATCATTAATGTTAACATTATCCTCGGGGGAGAGACAGGGGACGACAGATTCCTTGACTGGACAGTTGGAATTGTACTTGGAATCTTCTTCCTCTCATCACGGGGAAGATCAAAAGAGGCTGGTAACGATCTTTCCCCTCCTCCCGACGATGTTTGATTCCTTAAAATTTTCCCTTAGATTCGCTAAACAGTTGAATCGATACCTAAGATGTTTATTTCCTAAGAATTTCTCTTTAAAAATTCCTCTGACTGTAGTGCCAGAACATCTCTTGTTCAACTGTGCAAAACAAATATCATACATACACATATTCGGCTATAACCAGTAGAATGTCTTCACAAGTTGAAATTAAACTTTTTGTTATAAGTTTTCCATTCATATCCCTCACTCATTCTATTTCATACGAATTCGCAATGACAAAATGAATTCGCAATGACACATGTTTCAATTATAGTTTTTTTTTTATGCATAATACCGAACGGTATGCCGTATTCTTTAATTTAAGCCCGTAAGAAGTATTTTTTCTGGCCAATGTTATCTTATTTCATCACTGATATATTTTTAGGGTAACAGTAACATCATGAAAACAAACCTTTGAAACTTTTTCTGATCGTCGACCCCTATATGAGCCTTATAACATGTTTGCCACAGGCAAATCGTAATCGTATTTTTTCGTGTTCAATTAGATATCTAAAGCTTCAGTGCTACCAAGCAATAGTACATAAAATATAGTATCTTCTTGCAATAATTACCCAGGCTTTCAGAATTTCCGTATGTAGTTTTTTTCGTTGTAAATTAAAAAAAAAATTCACCGGAAATGATTGTCTACTCTGAACATTAGCAGTTAGCAGTATTATATCAGACATAAAAATTTATTTCGTCTCTAATTAATTACTTAAACTTCAAGAATTATGGGATTGAATTTTTATGTAGGATCAAACTAAATTTTTCATATGCTGCCCAAAGTTTTAACACTAACGAGAAAATTATTACATCAGATTTTCATAACGTTTTTCTTTTCTCTATTTCATTACTTAACACTCAACTTTTCTCGGTAGGACAATTACAATTTTTCCTTCATCCAGATAAGCGCTCTCTGCTTCATCCAATGAACATGTTTCTAAAAACCCCATTAAAAGTTTTCAAGAAAAAGCGGCTGCCCTGCCGAACTTTGGATTAGGATTTTTGAAACTTGGCTCGTTTCCTTAGTAAACTTCGCCTAAAAGATCTACAACAACTGGAGCTAAAATCTGTTGACACCGTATTAGCCTTTTTATTCTAAGGTCTGGAAACAAACAAACAAAACAAATGGAGAAGTAAACAAGTAAAACAACAATGTAGAAATCAGTTTAGCTCATACCTCATCAATATTTTAGGCTTTTGTTATGCTTCACTTAGGAAAGGTATACGACACAGACGAAAATTTTTGCTAGTCAAATGCTAACTTGAATTGAAATTAATTTTTGACTACTCATATGCACTTGACATTATTAGAATTTGCTAGAAATTTTTTGCGATAACTATTGTTTTAACAATTTTTATACTGATAGCAGTCTATCATACCTGGTAATCATTTTCAGAATTCATTTACGTATACTGTATATGAGTTTACTCTTATTATTACGAGAACAAAATGCTTTCTGTAGCTGATACAGAATATTTTTCTTGATCAAAGAGTCTCAATTCAATGATAATGTTTTTGAAATTTATTTCATACTCTTAAAACTAGCTGAAATACGTAACTAATTTACTACGATCAATAAATTTTCATCTTACCGCGTACAACAAGCTAAAATGTATAACATATATAACTAAGGCCGCTATATTTTATTTCACCAACTTAAAATTCCTTCCTCTACGTAGATTGTTACTTTTTAAATGTACAGTAAAAAGAGAAAAGATATTTCCTTTAAGAAAACGCTTAGAGAATACTTAAGAAGCTGTAGATATGCCTTTGACAGGCAGTCTAATCTTGCTCGAAACGATTAGTGATCTTTCATTATTCTTTCATTTTTGTAGCTTTTGCTAATATCTCAATTTATAATCGCCTTATTTCCATCGATTTTGCCGCTGCAGTTCTGTTCTACGTCTACCCGTATGAAGAACAGCTCATGTGTTTACTCTTAATGACTTATTTCAACTGCTCCTTTACCAATCTTGCTTTGATTAATCGCTTATCCTCAGCTGCTCTCACCCTTTTCATATTTTCTCCAATGCGCAAAAAAAAAAAACACTTTTTTCTCAAGATGAAAAAAAATGTAGATATTTTTGAACATTTCCAATAAGAACGCGCATGGAAACGTTACCATTCTATCGGCTGTTTTTTATTTGACTTTGCTTATTTTTTTAAGGTTAACCTTTATCAAACTTATGATACATTTTCGCTATAGGAAGTACTTAAAAAATTAACTATTTTAGTCTACTTTAGTTCATTTATTATCGAAGACGATGGAAAAAACTTAAATAGCCTTATATGGACATCAAATTTTATAAACTTACTCATCGATACCTCTAAAGGAAAAAAAGCACGGCCAAATTATTCTTTTCATGCCTATCAGAACTATTAGTAATATTAGTAAATAGCATCACTAGTCGCTTCGAGCCACAAGATCAGTCTTTCATTATGACCTGGGAGAAGCTTAGTGAACCTAGAGTATTGGAGTGCAATATGGCAGACTCCGTTAACTACATTGAACTTGAAGTGTATTACCCGGCTCTGCCTATTTGCCCTTCGCCTATCATTATATTATGATCATCTTCCTTATTAATCAATTACGAACATATCTTAAAAGCCTATTGGATGAAGATTTAAGACGATAATGATTCGTATCTGTCATACGTCAACAAAAGGTTTAAGATTCAGATGGCAGATGATAGTAATTGGTATCTATTACACTTATAAGCAGCAAACAATCGAAGAAAAACAATAATTTGCAAGTTCTATGTAGGTACCCTAATGAGCATAAAGGGGGGACTGACAGTTGGGATTTTGGGGTATTTTTGTGTAGCGAACAGTAGTTTACTCGACAGTAGTGAATTATTTGTAATAGGGGCTATTCATTTAACACCCTGCATTATGGTAAATTTTCTCGTCACTAAATAAAAATTAACGTAAGGCATCTAGATGCTAACTCTGCGAGTTTAAATTTGTTTGTACTATTGAGAGACAAAATTAACTAAAGAAAATTCAGGTGTCAGTTTTGCGCTGGGGTATGTTTTTAATACAGATAAAAATACTGAAACAAGAAAATTCCCTATTTAATAGCCAAACATATGCTATGTATTCATATATGACTGCAAGAAAATTTTGCCTGTATTTCAATTCGTAAAATGGTGAAACATTTGAGCTTCTATGGATGCATAACCATCTAAGGAGATGAAGTGAGCTTGTATATTTTAAAGGGTACGGTATCAACAACCATTATAGATAATTCTAAAGTGCGATAGTCAGAGAAATTTCCTAACTATTCATAACTATACGAATCAGTTATTAGAGATGATGCTAAATTGTAATATTCAGATTCATTTTATTTAATTTTTATATATAAATTTGCTGGCATAACTACTGGAAAATAATGCTGTTATCAATTTCATGTTTTCTGAAAACGATGATTTCCGAAGATACTTCGATATCTCGCTTAAAAATCAGAAACTTTCATTAATTTTAGCTTTCGATGAGTCCAGTTTTTCCCATATTGTGTCTAATGAGAGTCTGTGGATTTCCTGCGACGACAATTGAAACTCTATAAAAATTTATTTGTCCAACATCAATATAAAAGATCGTCACAATCAGAAGATAAAAACAAAGGTGACAGAGGGTCGCTCAAGCTCCTTGCGCTTCTAGGACCTAAAAAATAGCCTCATTTGCTTCAAAGACAAGGAGACGACAATAGAAAAATATAGCACCTATTCATAAAGCGTTCTAAAAAGAATGCATAGCCCTATTACTAAATTTACAATGTAATGTTAATAAATCTACCAGAACATAAAACTAATGCCTTACAGAACTGTGTCTCTAAAAACTTTTTCAAGTGTATGGGTAGTCATTGGTCTCAGTAGTTGTTCATCGGTGTCATTATTCAGCTTCACTAACTGAAATACGGTACTATGCTGTTCAACATGAGTCGGGTAGACGGCAAAAGGAATTTCGGCCTTCTCATTGCGTAATTATGTTGCGGGACCAGAGGAGAAAGATACTTATCATACGAAAACTTGTCATGATATATAGTCAAATTGTATTAATCCTAGGGCTTTGTACATTTCGGTGACATGTAATTCAGGTACATTATTAATGGATTGAACATTCAGTATTGCACGTAGTATATGATTCATTGGCATATTAATGCGATGCTTGGAAGAGGGTGCTACACCTTCCCATATCTCAATACAATAAATCAGATTTGAATAGACAACAGCAAAACATAAATCAATTAATGAAGACAAGGGGAGCTTTCTGGAAACACTACGAAACATTTTAAGGGCTTTACTCAATTTCAGGCGCACGTCACCAATGTGTCTAGAAAACGACAGTTTTGAGTCCAAAGTAACTCCCAGGTACTTAATTTCTTTTATCCACTCGAGCTTTACATCATTAAAACACATATCTCTCAAGTCTTGGGAATCTTCTGTAGCAACGAGCATCAATTTTGTTGTATTTTCGTGAGGAATAAGCTTTTTTCGCAATAACTAGCATGAGAGCTTCGTAATGAACAACTTAATTTCATGAACGGCCAGACCAAAGCTATCATCACTAACATAAAAAGCAGCATCGTCCGCAAATTAAACACACTTAGCATCTGGAATGCAAACAATATCGTTGATAAAAGCATTGGAAAGAAAGGGACCCAGTGCGGAGCCTTGGGGAACTCCTAGTGAGGCATAACTTACAGCCGAAGAAACATTATCATATGATAGCAATTGACGTCGGTTAGAAAGATATGATTTCAATAATAATAATGATAATAATAATAAAGCATTATGTCTGACCCCATACATTCGCATCCTAGCAAGAAGAAGAAGATCAGCACTAATACAATCAAACTCCTTCCGTAAATCCAGAAACAAACAAATTTCGTATTTTCTCTGATTAAAAGTAAGAAGAAAATCACTAACAATGAATAAAACGGCGGATGACGTGCCAGTGCCCCTTCTAAAACTAAACTGACACGGTGAAATGATGTCATTTTCAGTAAAATATGCATTAAAACGTGAGAATGTAATATTTTCAAAATTTTATTTAAAACACATAAAGTAGAAATGGGTCGGTAATTTCCAATAATTGCCCGTTCACCTGATTTAAAAATAGGAACTACGTGGGCACATTTCAAATTCCGGTTAACTTTTGTTCATTAGTGAAAATGTTATTTTATAGCAAAAGCAACATTATTTTAGTATATCCATATATTAGGTATGTGCAATGTTTAACGTGAAAAATTACATTATCCTACTCCAACAACGTCGATTAGCAAAAATAGGCCATAACACTTCAGTCAGAAAAAAAAACATCAAAATAAATCATTGAAATTGGCAAAGCAAAACAACGTAGCTCGTGTTATAATTATCAACTCACTCCTTTTCATGGAAACATTCACAAAAGATACAGCGTAAACTATTTTATACCGAACTTCACATGTTTTCCGTCCGATTTTTTAATTCGATATATTTTATGAATGCGATGTTTTATGAATCGTGACAATTTCAAATTTATCCATGATTCATGTGTGTTAATCCAGTCAAGAAAAATTGTATTTTATCACAATTTACAATCTTGTGCGGTAATCTTTTAAGCTGGATAGTTATTATATATTCATTTATGCGTGAGGTTGTGTGATATTTTACTGGTATTTTAAGTCTGTTGATTATTATAGGAAAACAGGTTTGGTGAGAGGGGCAATGGTTAGACCTTGTTACCTTTAAATTGAAATAACTCAGGCATATTTTTTTTTTATTAAAGGATGCTCATTGTGAAAAAATAGGCTTAATCTAAAGTAACTGAAGATAATTAGAAATTACAGGAGTTTAATCTACAATAGTTGAAACCAATTTGAAATGATTGTAGTTTATTTTAAGATAGCTGACAATACTCTGAGAAAACTCAAGTTTAAATTATGGATTAACGATACTGAAGTTAATTTAAATTTTTTTATCTTGAAAAAGCTTTGTTCGCTGCGTACTTAACTTCATTAGTTGTGATGCCATTCTCCTGACGTTTATATATATAACTTAATTGTATTCATGTTTCAGTTGTTTTAAATTCAAGCCGTGGGTGCTTCAATTCTGCCTTGCGTTGTATTAATTTGAGGTAAACGAGGTTTAGCCGGCAGGAGTAATATTCCATAGTATTCCCATACGTTACGTTCCAAGCACTGGAATCACTTGGAGTTGTTTAAAATCTCTTCTGTTATTTGAGAATATAACATATGAGATAGGTTTGGCTACGTCTCTGGCGTGTTGCAGCCACGACCCAGTTTGGTCTACCGTAACCTTAAACAATCTAAATGAAGCAAAAAAATGAGGTTGTTTTCGCAGGTGAACGATAGTTCGCAGGTGAAAAAAATGAGGTTGTTTTCGCAGGTGAACGATAGTTCGCAGGTGAAAAAAATGAGGTTGTTTTCGCCTGTGAACGATACCGATCGCCACACGATTTAGCGCGGAAGGAAACACTGGGTTAGTACAGGTAACCCTGGGGTTGCAATTACAACATGCCTCGGGTGTAGCGGACTAACTAATTAAATAATTAAACCTGAAGCGTATATAAGGGTGATCCAGCGTATTTCAGAATGGTAGTTCACGTACCATTGATCTTAGTATCATTTGCATAGCATCGTTTACATAGCTCATCGTCCAGAATGGTCTACCACAAGACCAGATGTTGTCCAGATGGGCAATATTCTGGTTGATCTGCTTCAAGATCCTCTTATATGTATGTGTATCTGGCGCGTATTTGGTACAGGAGAAGTTCCAAACTCTCCAAATTGCGATTCAAAAAACAGCACAGATTAGAAGCGATATAAGAAAAAAACATATATTACCGGAATTGGTGGCGGCGCGAATTGAGAAAAAGCGAATTGGGAGCGTCGAAGAAACGAGCAATGTAAACTACCGTCCTGAAAGGCGCAGGACTACCCACTAGTTAGGGCTATTGCTGTAGTAGTTTTTAAAAAATATTGAATTGTAGGAAAAGGATCATCTCAGGTGTATCATAAGATATATTCACCTTTTTCACTTCTCTCTGTGGACGCCAATACGCGCTCCTTTACTTAGATTGTGCGTGTGAGCTATCTATATCACAATCGTGAGTGTATCTATCATTTGTTGTCATACAATATATATAACTAAGACCGACTGAAAGCCTCTAATAATTTACGACATACCTGGTGTCTTCTAAGAACGAATTCGCTGCCGTTTGAAGTCCACCAGCTGTTTGGAATGAGTAATTCAGAATAGTTACGAAAAATTTGGCTGAATCTAAGACGATTGTTCTCTCTACAGGGGTCAGAAGTTGAAAAAAAAAACAGAGTAGTGTTGATTTTAAAATATTAATTTATTCAAGGGGGGTCAGTAACTCAAGATACCCAGAATTTGCTGCAATTAAGACTTTCATTTTTACCACTAGAGTCAGAAATGAAAATTCCCAGACTGTAGTTACAGTGGGTGGGTATTCTTCACTGGAGTCAGCAGTTCAAAATATCTAGAAATTTGCTAAACTTAAGGCATTGCTTTTCTTCTAGTTAAGCTCTTCAAAATGTATGTTTCAAAAACTTAATTATATCAGCTTTATTTAATGAAATCATTTCACTTAATCTATTTCATAATTCTTGAAGGTAGATGCCTTTCTCACCTAAGCTTTCGATTTCAAATCAATTTCTTTTCTCTCTCTCTGTAAAAGTGGGCCGAGACTAAATCGAAAAAAAAAAATTAATAGGTGAATAAAGTGTTTCAGTAAACGGTATGCCAAAAACCATCTAATTTCCCACTGTAGTAGCCTATTGAGTTTAGGTTACTTTCCCCCTGATCGCCTTTTGCCCAGGCTGCATGATGGAATAGTCCGCCCAACCTGTGAGTGGACCTTCAGCTCGCACGCCGTTCCTACGACGGTATCTTGGATACGGAGGACTTTCACCATGTATGTTATATGGGATGACGTGCCAGCTGCACGTCCTCGCATAAGTTGAGCGTGCGGTTGCATAGTGTGGACGCGGCATTACTAAAGGCTGCCACCAATTGTGTTTCAAGTCGACAGTTGCGCTTATAATCGAAGGGAATTTCTAGTGCCCTTGAAACTAACGCCGAATTTCATCGTTTTAGCAGGGAAGTTATACAGAAGTTATAATCTAAAAGAACAAAAGAATTCTTTAAGACAACTGTGGTATAATTCCAAAAACGAAAAAAAAACATCTGGAATTTAATCTTAAAGAACTGTAGTTTAATCTAAAGAACGAAAATATTACTTAATTTAATGAATGAAGTGTGCCTAAAGTAATTGATGTAGCTTTATTGAAAATAGTTCAAGGTGAACGAGGCACGGAAATTCGTTTTTTTTTTTGTGTGTGTGTGTCTGATGGTACTACTGTTTCTTTAGGCACAAAATTAAACTTCAATTCCCTTTTATTTACTGGAAGGTCTTAAAAAATGCCTTCGAAAGGGCTTCACCCTTGTTTCACATTCGCTTGACTTTTGAACAATTTTGCAAATAATTAATTTTTGACACAAATACAATTTTCAATGCCATGTAATTCAGTTTTCGAGAAAGAAACTAAATAACAGTGGTCGAGGTCCAGAAAATTATTCACTTTTCAGAAGACATACAATTGAACGTGTTTTCTGAAATAGGGTGTTTCCTATAATAATTATTATCGTATGTAAATGTATTTTCTGAATAGCTATTGTTCATGCAAATTTCTCG
Source organism: Parhyale hawaiensis (assembly GCA_001587735.2). NCBI lineage: Eukaryota > Metazoa > Arthropoda > Malacostraca > Amphipoda > Hyalidae > Parhyale > Parhyale hawaiensis. Next base: position 9,059,995 of record LQNS02276769.1, read on the forward strand.
TTTAACTGCAAAGATCGTGAAAATATTTACTTGCTTCAGGCTTAAACTGTTCAGTGTCTATACAGAAGCGATGATGATCTTGTTGTTTTGATTATTATTATTCTAAGCAGTGAATTGAGACGTGTTCCTTCTTCTCGGTATCGAGCTGACTATGAAATAACGATAATAAATAAATAGAGGCTCTCATGCTTACGATGTTGTAGATTACTCTATACTTAAGGCTTAGTTCGGCCGTTTAAATCATACTTAAACATAATGTTTAGGCATACTTTCATTAGCTGATAGATCTTTGTAGTGTAATAGGCATAAAAGCCTTAAAAAAAATTACGCCTCTGGCGAGACGTAAATTTCACGTGCAAATTGTACGGAAAAAAATCTCATCAGATAATTTCGAACTCAAAGTCTCAAAGTGAGTCCTGCATAGGAAATTGACGTTCAGTATTGAAGTAACATTATTATTCAGGATAAACCCTCTCTTAATCTCAAAGTAACTCACCATGAATTAGCTCCCAACATACTTTTTCGGCCGCCCCAGAAGCTGTTTTATTACAATTTTAGCTTCTGAAGTGGCCAATAATTTTGTTAGGGACGCGTCAGCTATTAACGCTTTTGGCTGAATGAAATGCACCACCCATTTACCTTGTTTCCAGTAGACGAATACAAGCTAATACTGTTTCATCCCACTAAATCGTGATGAGATTATTTCCGTACAAAAGAAGCACTTTGGCCCCTACATCGTCCCGATTCAGTCATCCTTGCCTACCCAAGGTGTCCATTTCGACATTAAGAAACCCTGACCTCGCACACCCGCTCACGATCCTGAAAATTAAGCAATCCATATGCTTCGGATGACTGACTGCTCGATGTGGAGGCAATTTAACGTAGTTTACAGACTTTACTGTCTCTATGTGGAGATAGAATGTTGACGTATTTTACTTAGTAAACAACCATACCTTCTAGCGTCTCATCAGCACCACATCGCAATGCCTGGTGGATATCTTCTATAAACGGTCATATCAATCTGAGGAACGCATATCGGAACCTGACTTTGATTTAGCCCATTTTGGTATCTACTGTGGCATGGCGGCCGTGGTCTTGAGTCTTCCTTCATATCTGGTCTTCGGAATAGTAAAACAACTCGATATTGATTGGCAATAAATGAAGACAAATTGGTGCGTACTTTAGAGTCTGGCTGGCATGTTGTGCAGGAGGGTTTCGAGACCATCATGGGCCCCATATAAGGACAGATAACGGTGTGTTTGATAAGGGGTTCATCCACTAAAATAACCCCAGCTGATCCCCAAACATTCCGCTACTCATCTGTACATCCCTGTCTCGGAAACCGTCCTTCCATTGCCAGGCACAACATATTTTTTAAAATTTCAAAAAATATACGAAAAAGCAAATCTAGAAGACCTGAAGAAAGGTTGAAAAGATGTCTTGAAGGACTTGATTTGAACAAATCTGGTGTATAATGTTCGTTTCATCTATCGTTTCAGATGAGTTTAATAGAAATTATATCTGATGTCTCTGCTTGTTTTATTTATTCCTTTAAAAAATCTCACAACTGTCAGCATTCAAAAGAATGCAATCAATATTTGCAGGTAACGTTTACTAGTGATATTTGCAAATAATATTATAAGTAACAGTTACAAGTGCTATTTACTTAAATTTCTAGTTCCGTCTTAGCCAGAGAAAAGGTGTGTTGGTATTATCCTGTGCGACCGCTATAGTTTAATCAAATTAGCTTCATCTCGGGAAACGTTTCTACTCTGAGCATTGAGATTACTAACTTTAGTTTAGTTTAGTTTTAGGCGTTATTTGCAAACTGATCACGCTTGGGACAGTCAAAAATTATTCCTCCGTCAGAAGCATAATAAGTTCGCGATGAACACCTAAAACTGGATGCAAGGTAAAGAATTCAACTTACTATTGAAGTTCCGGAAAAATTGAAGCTGCTCTTTTGAAATTATCTTAGTGGTAGCATGTTCGTCGAACAAGGGTACGAGAACAAGTCCTACATTTACTCTGCATCAATTAAATACGTGGGAACAGAGAGTCCAACCAACCAAGTAAGTAAGCAACCAACTGGGCAACAAACTGGGTATCCTAATATAATAAAACGCTTCTCGTTTTTATTAAATAATTATTTATTTATTTCGTGTCCGCTCTAAAGGAAACAGGCGAAAATAGGCCAGGTTGCAAATTTTGTAGAGATCGATGACCAGGTTGCAAAAGATAACGATGGTTAGATCATTTTCCCTTTATCAGAATACACTTCTTGCTTGAAACACTTCTTGAAATCTGAACAATATATATGCAGCTTCTGGAGTCCGATTCTATAACTTTTTTTCTCAGGTCATCACATATAAATAGGGCAGATGATCAACGGAGCACTCACGACGGGAGTAGACAATTATTTCACGTGTAGTAGACAATTATTTCTTCTGGCTTACTGGGTTTCCCTGAGAGTACAGCTTTCGCTTCAAGAGACCAAAATTTCAGCACTTCAATGAAGTAGGTTTTATGTATGGAAGACGGTATTATGGATACGGTGAAGTCACATTGCATAAATAAGCTGACTGGAGTTCCATTCATGTTTATTGCAGCGGTTTACTTGAGATCATACTTTGAAAGATGCACGTTTAATTAAGCAAGAGGATATGGAACGTAAAAGAAGAACGAGACTACGACAGTCTCAAGAACGAAGATGCGCTACCATGCAATGGAGAGAGATGAAGCGCCTATGCGGCACAGTGACAAGAAAGACTTGAAGCAGAAAGATTGCAGAAGGGAATAAGAGCTGCTAATAAGCGTGAGCGGGAAAATGCGGAAACGGCAAGTGAGAGAAGAGAGCTGACATACTTATTAATGCGTGAATTTTTTCATGCACGGGTCCACTAGTTACTACATAATGGGATTTAAGACTCGTACATCTGACAACTGCTCCTGAATCCCGTTTTGGCCGCTGAGTAACTGAAACGCTTCCTCTGTTATGCCCTGGCCCATATCATGGACGTATTTTGCCCCTTTTGCTTTATTGATCTAAACAAGAAGAAATCTCGCACGGATTGATTGTCAGAGAAAGGTAGTTCGACAACAAGGAGGTTGTAATGGGAGAAGTGCACCCTCTCTATTTACTCTACTGGAGCGTTTCAAGTAAATATATCTCTTGAACTGGCCGAGTGGCCAGTGGCATTGCCTCACGGAGCTCGTATAGAAAGGAGTCCTGAGTTCAGAGTTTCATAGCCAGTAATCAATGACGAAATTTCGAGCGAATGGAGGCATGTAGATGAAACTTGTATCCTGTATACCAACTTATGATTAAAATAACAAAGTGAGCACTGTGATATTAATCTTCAGATGCAATTTTCTTGCAAAAAATTGAAGAACTGCCTGTCTGTGTCTTCCTTAAGCCGTGTTCAAATGTCCCTCATCGTAACGCGGTCAATTACGAAAATGAACACGAGCTGTGCGTCAACCTTTTCTGTCTCTGACCACACGTAGCAGTGTCCTTTATTCAAATGAACGACGAAGACCGTTCAGCTATGATATCGTTCTTCTACATATTCGCTTATATTTCGAGTCGGTTTGAAGTGATATTCGCATCCCATTGTAATCTTAGAGCTTGACTATGATAGGAACAGCCTATTTTCAAGATATTTATAGCCTGATAAACCAACAGATGAGAAATTTGCACAGAGCAATCAATACTGCTTCCAAATCAAAGATGGCGGCTGCGTTCTTACAACATTTTCAGGTCATCTAGTTTTCTTACGTTAAACGGGAGCACAATGATTCTGATCGTGAAAGTAAGATAAAAAAGCATTTTGTCAACTTTTTCGTGATTTGAAAATGCTAAAGAGGATAAAGTTGGTATTTATAGATTTTGTTACTGAACTTGAAAGACGCAGCGTGATAAAAAAAGGACATACTTCATCCTCCAGTCTCCCGCGTTTGCTGCAGCTGCGTCCATCAAATCAACGCGCCGCATTCATCAGTTTGACTGAACGCGTTACGATGAGGGACGTGTGCACAGGAACTTAGTATGTGCTGACCACGGCCTTCGGCCCACTGCATGAGAGCAAAGAATTTAGAATACAAGAAGAGCAGGAAGTACGTGCAAATTTTTTGTCACTATTCCCGTCGCCCTCTGGTGGCACTTTTGTACCATTTCATCTGTACAATATTAAACTTTATTTAATGCTCATGGAGACGTTACAGCATTAAAATGCTGCTTGTTACGTACAAGTTCCAATATGGCGGCGCATGACGTGAACCTAAGCGTGAATCAGTATATTGGTGCTTATTACTGCACGCCGCTAAATTGGGATTAGCTAAAATGTTGCCCTAAGCTTTGGTTACGATAGCAGAAAGAGTTCTTATCTCCTGTACTAAGGAATATTGCATCATTGGGTATAAAATGTATTTATTTATGGTTCGTAATTATAAAAGATACTAGTGGACCCATGCGGGAAAAAATTCACGCAATAATCGATATTTTTTATCAATAGCCTATAGGCCGTTGCAGAATCTTCTCTTCTCTGACTTGCTTAATTATCATGATTGATCCTTTGCAGTGCTTTCAACCTTAGGTCGGCTTTTTTTCAGACTTGTTGTTTCCTCAATTTCCCGTTCACGCTTATCAGTAGCTCTCATTCACTTCTGTAACCTTCCTGCTTGAAGTCTTTCTTGGCTGTATCGCATAGACGATTCATCTCTCTCCATACATTCGTAGCACATCTTCGATCTTGAGACTGTAGTAGTCTCGTACTACTTATACGATCCCCATCTTCATTTTTGATTAGGCGTGCGTCTTCAATAGTGAGAGGCAGAAATAAATCGATCTTGAGTAGAATACAGCAATAAACTTGAATGTAACTCCAATCAGCTTATATGCATGTCAGCACTCCGTAGCCAAGATACGGTCTTGCGAACTTAAACATCTGCTTCACTGAAATCCTGAAATTTTGGGGCTATGAAATAAAATTCGCACCTTCAGAAAACGACAGTGTGAGGGATGATATGCGTGGTATGGAGCTGGAGGCACACATGGTAATATAAAGAAATACATGGAATGGCAAGATCTGCTTCAGTGACCCCCCCTTGAACGGGAATACTACTGCTTTAGAAGAAGAAGAAAAAGAAGAAGAAGAGAAAGACAGTGATCTAGAAGAAATAGTTGTCTACCACCCGTGAAGAATCATCATCTCGTGAGTGCTCCGTTAGTCATCTGCCAAATTTATACGTCGTTATCCGAGAAATGAAAGTTATAAAATCGGACTCCAGAAGCTGCATACACATTTTCCCGATTTCAAGAAGTGTTTCAAGCAAGAAGGGTCTTCAGATAAAGGAATGAAGATCAACCTGCGCCATTTTCTGCAACCTGGTCATCGATTTACAAAATCTGCAACCTGGCTTATTTTTCGCCTATCTATTTCCTTCAAAGCGGACACGAAATAAACAAATACACGAAGCGCTTTATTATATAAGGATAGTTACCCAATATAAGTAAATGGAAGGGGACTGCTTCCGTTATTTTTTGCAAGTATAGATTGCGACTCATCGGACTCGGCACAACAAAACATGTGGGAGACTGAATTAACATATTGAACCTCCTTGCTTAAAGCGACACTAGCGCCACTTGCGGCCTTTTTGAAGGTACAGGGATAAAACCAGCTGTGGAGTTCTCCCTCTTGTTGCATTCTAAACTCTTTGATAAGTGCAGTTTAGGGGGTCCAAAAGCACCAGCTACCGCCACGAGACTTAGCCATGTGTGCACTTACCGAAAGAGTGCCAAGGTCACAGTTCATTTACAGAAGATAGTTGTCAAAATTCAGTGCGTGTGGTACGCCCCTAAATTTTCAGGTTTGTGACGTCACAATTGCGTCACGCCACTGTTGCAGTGAGGAATCTTTGATATTGCCACAGTGGCGTGACGTAATTTTGACGTCACAAAGTTGGAAATTTAGGAGGGCAGTGCATATGTTGTGCGCGTTCGGTGGATTTGCGCGATCGATCGATCGCCCTGCGCGTTTGGTGGATCGTTCAAATTTTTAAATGGAAAATAAAAAAAAACAGTCCTTGCCTCCCCTAACCTACCCGACATTAAACCCGCATATAGTCCAACTTACCCGAAATTACGGCCTAATACATACAACATCCACCAAACGCGCAGCGCGATCGATCGATCGCGCAAATCCACCAAACGCGCACATCACATACACCCAAATTTGACACAACTATCTTCTGTAAATGAACTGTGGCTGAGTCTCTCCTCCCATTGCAACCTCCTTGTTCGACAACGATAAGAACGACAACCGCTGCAAATAGAGAATTACTTAGAGACATTTTGCAAACAACAATAATATATTTCCTTCTTATTTCGAGCTTTTGATTCAACCATGAATCATCTCTAGGAAAAGTTTCTAATGAACTTTGAAAACAACAGAGGTGATGTACATCCTATACGTATCCAACATACCAAAATGAGCAATAATACTTACAATTAACGAATTAGTTTACAATAAAATATTCAGTAGAAGAAGCATGATCGTTCAGGGAAGGATATTGTTCATGAATAAAAATGGATCGCGAAAGCAAAGGCTCAAATTGCGGGCACGAAAATAGAATTTAGAAATTTTCAAGTATGATATTATGACGAGTTTCCTGCAAGCAATAAAAAATTTTATACAATTGACATGTATGGGTGAGACCAGAGTCTGGCACGTACGATGGCCATCGCCGATTATACGATGGCGATGGTGTGTAGACCATCGCTATCGGAAAAACTACGATGTTACGATGGAACATCGCAAAAATCCATCGGCGATAGCGATGGTCCGATGAAAATCGTATCAAACAATCGGCGATGGCCATGTTCTCCATCGGCGATGGTGTTAGGAGGAAGAAATGGTCCGATGAAAAGACTGAACATGCCATCGGCGATGGCATACGATGGGCATCGTCATCGGTTGTACTTCCGATGCCGATGAAATAATGAAACAAGGCTAAAACTACAGAAAAAACAGCCTTACGAGATTGAAACATTCATTTATATAATAACAAAAGTTTATTAACACAATTTCACACCACAATTTAAGCAAAACACAAGATCAGGTACCAAACAATCCCTTGAATCACATTGGAATAGTGTTAAGCCTCTTTGGTAGCTCTTTAAGAGCTAATTAAGGCAACTATATTTAAAATATGTCCAGAAAGATATCCCGGTACTAGCCTAGCTTATACTGTTCAACACGAGCAGTCCTTCACTTGAGCCTGTTCAACGAAGTTTCTATAATTTTTCAGAAAATGAGAGAACGATATATAGAGTAAAGGAGAAGTAACGCTGTTGCGATGTTGCCACACCGAATCAGAGGTGATTGCGCACAGGTAGCGACAAAATTTACTCAGGACTGAGGAGAATGAACACATTCAAGTTCGCTGGCATGGACAGCAGCAGAAGAAAGGAAACACTGTGGGCACGCAAAACGGTCGCCTCGAAAGCTTTGCTAAGGGATTTTGTGGAGTGATATTATTATAATATTGAATTATTGTATTGAATAGTTTAAGCCTCTTTTTCCACAATAACGGTCATCTAACAGAGGGAGAAGCAAGCAAGAGTCATATAGTATGACGATAGAAATAGGGCACCCATGAACGAAGGTGTTCCCACACAGGATCAACGCGCTCGGGAACACCAAGTCAGGAAAGAAGAGGAAAAACAGAAAAAAAATTGGCAAGTGGGAGTATGAAAACAGAAGGAAGCAAAGTGGGCACGAAAGTCAAACGTCCCGAAGGCCTAGCTCATGGCTAAGGTAACCTACACGGGCCCCACAACATAGGATGGGTGAGCCTAGCTAACCCAACCCTACGGCTCGATGCGCTAGTCTGCCGCCCACTGACCCAACTAACTCTGCACACCGAGCCGAGAAGAAGGGAGAGTCAGACACGATGCAAGATGCTACCCAAAACTCTGGGTTTGCAGCAAATAGTTCTCAATAGTTTGCTTAAATTCCCGCACAGAGGAAATTTCCCTAGTAGTAGCGGGTAATTCATTGCATATTTAAATGGCTTGATACAGATCACTCCGCTGACTGACGGTCGTGCGGTAAAAAACAGTCAATTGACCCTGCGATATCATACGCGTCGAACAGTTGTGCGCAGTCTGAGACTTTTCAGTCTTATCTACGAAGTATTGATGGTTACCTTGTTTAACATTGAAAATTTTAAGGAGACAAAAATCTTTATAGACATTGTCGAAACTGAGTAACAGTAACTCAGTAACAATAAAACAAAGAGGAGGTTACAAAGTTTATTTTAATACATTTCCCAGATCTAACAATGTCAATTAATAACCTGGGCCTTACATTTCGCTCCTTTTATCAGCTAGGAATAGTATTACTGGTTTGAAAATCGCACAGAAGCCGAGGTTATAAGAGATGCTGCTTTTATTCGGTGTTTGTGGTCTGAGATGTTTGCATTTTTAAAATGTGTTATTGCGATGGTCCATCGCCGATTGTGACGCCCTACGATGGCCATCGCCGACGGTTATTTCATCGTAGGTCATCTGCGATGAAAATTGGCGATTTTTGGTCCCGATGCCGATGGAGCGACGGTTTTGCCATCGTAAGAACAATAGCGATGGCCATCGTACCGTCGATCTTGCCATCGATTGTGGCCCCGGCATTATGCCGGGGCCACACTAGGCATTTACACGGACAACTTGATGCAAGGATGCGGGACTTGAACGTCGTTTATGTGGTGGTATCTATGCTACCGATTTTGAATATATATCGAAACTGCACTGGAGCTGCTCATCCAACAACCAGTTCGGCGTAGAAATGCATATGTGTTCCCGGCATTACATATAATCGGAGATGCTGACCTCTGGGTGAGACAATCTGACTTTCATTTACTTCCTCGTCTCCATTCCATATATTAATCCTGACTTTCATTTACTTCCTCGTCTCCATTCCATATATTAATCCTGACTTTCATTTACTTCCTCGTCTCCATTCCATATATTAATCCTGACTTTCCTTTACTTCCTCGTCTCGCTTACATTGATTAGCAGCAGACCACTGAGGGACATGATGGGTACTCTTCTCTGTGGATTGGAAAGAGAAAGCGCATTATTTTAAAAATAGTTATAGTTTTCCTCTAATTAAAAAATGCAAACGTGAGCATTTTGACCCCTGTTCCTAACCCTAGAGTGGGAAAATGTTTTTTTTAGGGTTGAATAAATAGTGCATGAAACTAGAGGAAATTTTTTCAAACATTTAAGATAAAAACAATCGATATCGATCCAATAATTAAGGAGAAGAAGGTGAGAAAAGACGTTCAGATCAGACCAAAATTAATCTGGCGCGATACATAGCTGGCACTAAAAAAATGCAAATGCAGTTTAAATTTAGCAGGTATTGGACTTCATTCTTGGGAGATCCAAAACATACTTTGCCCCCTCCCTTGATCGGTCTTAGGGAGAGAGGGGGGAGGGAATGGCCCCGTTAATTGGCCCCTTGGATCCGCCTTTGTAGCCAATACCGGTTAAATCCAGTTTGAAGGTCTGCAGTCGTTATCTGTGCACCTTTTCAGCTACCTGAGAAAATTGAACAATTTGTAGAACTGAAAATGACTCCGTATGCTAGTCTATGACCCATTGCAGTGTCAGGAATCAGAACAATCAGAATGATCTATAACTAGCTGCATTCATGAAAAATTCACGGTCTGATGGGGCCTTTCAGGTTGGACCTTTGAAAATTCTACAGTAGTAAACAAATATTATAAAGTTTTATAGCATACTAAACTGCCCGTGACCCGTTGAATCGTTATCACAATTTTTTTACTTTCGCAAAAGTCAAGTGTTATTTAGCTGGTCATCGACAAGGCGCTATTTGTCCCCGTTCAGTCTTGGCCGTGTGGGTCACCATCACCAGCTCCTTTGCTTTGACAGCTATATTTGACACTGCGTGTGCGCAAGGGAAATACATATGTGACGTATTGTCCAATTGTTTTGCCCGCATCACCTTCAGATTTAACGTGCTGGTTCATGCAACCGAGCTCGACTTCATCTTCCGTATCATGGATACAACCGAACTATATCATATCTAATTTCCTGCTATCTCTTACTGTTGAAGAGGGTAACACGCGAAGGTAGGAACAACGCTATCAATATTATATATACAAGCGGGAATGTGAAAATTCCACGGTTACATATATTTTCACTTAATTTTGTTTTATATAAAGTAGTGCTCCTGTAATTTTAACCTACCCACTCTAATCTAAAGTCCGCCCGACGAACCCCCGTTTACTTTAACACACCTTATCTAGCAGACTCTAGCCTCTCTCACCTGTAAATCTTGCATACAACGATACTTCTCGCATTGTTCTCTTATCTCCTATATTGATCCACGACTTTTTTACTCTCTGTTTTCCACTGTTTACAGATATTTTAGCCGATCCTCATCTTACGCGTTGCGTTTCAATTCTTTTGTGAGAGTGTCTGATTTCACTTTTTACGACTACGAGACCCATGGCTATTGGTCAGTAGCCCATTATTTTCCTGCTCCCTTTGACGCGATATACAACAAACAGACTCGGCCAGTTTCTTATGCAGCCTAACCTCCTGTTCTCAAGATGTCATTGTATTTCCTTAATTAGACATCGCACATTCGCTTGAAAGAATACCTTAGAGCCCATATGTCCAACACTACCCGCTCCATTCTCTAGCAGCGTATCCTAAATACATACGCATCTGCTGGCCTTATTAAGATCGTCGAGCGGCACAAGCAAAGCAAGCATAATATGTGGTGAAAGAAATGAAAAGCGGTAGATAAGATACGAGGGAAATGATCATGTTTTCGCTTTGAAAGGGACTGAAAATTTTTTTCAAGAACTGCTAAAGAAGACAGCTATGGTTGAACTTCGTTTCAGCGAAAATCAGAGCTTCTTGCAAATTGAAATTCCCCTACCTAATGCTGAAAAGCGTCACGTACAGACACCGGACGTACGGATGGACGGAGACTCAAGCAGAATTATAATATAGAATTTCGTGGGTGCAGCTAGTCTGAATAAATGTACAATATGTAAGGTTGTCTCCAATGGCCATTCCTATATTTCAAGGAAATAAGTATTACTTATAAAATTAGGTTGCAGAATACGACACCATTCTAAAATCAATCCTTTTAAAGTACATTTCCATTAAAACTAAGTTCGACCGTTTCGACCCAAGATGTCATCATCAGCAATCCAAAATAACAAACAAACAAATGAAACAGTTTTTTTTCAAAATTTGCTACTATTCTAAGGACCTACATAATTGAAATTCATCTTATGGGGGCAGGGGCGTAACCACCGTCCAAAAGTTGGGGGGGATGCTATATATCGCTGTTATCAAAAGGCAGTTAATAATAGAGTAATTAATAGCCTAATTGGGGTTGGTGACGAGATGGAATGTGTGCTGGCAAAACAAAGGTAAACATGCCAACGCTAAACCATTAACGTTCTGTTAGAGCAGTGGTTCCCAAACTTTTTGTGGTAGCGACCCACTCTTCTTGCATGATCCTTGTGACCTTGCCCATGACCCCCAAAAACATACTACCATAAATGTCTACAACTCTATGTTTATTAGATCCATATAAAGCCCACTTTTGAATATTATTTTGTTGTAATGATTCCATATTATTTTATTAATGCCACCAGAGTATGGCATAACTATTAGATTCTGCTGTATGGCTCCCCAGGGGGCCATGATCCCCAGTTTGAGAGCCACTGTGTTAAAAGGAAGGGATATATACCCGTAAAACAACTTCCATTAACCCTTTCGCAACGGAAACTTTGTTTTTTTTATGAGGTTCTAAAAGAAGCTCCTAGAAGACACAATCATTGTAGTCACTTTAGCTCTCCTACAGTTCAGTTGATTCATAAAGAAAATGCTATCACTGACTTCAGACGGGTTGTTAA
>LQNS02276769.1:9090540-9101908 GCA_001587735.2 Parhyale hawaiensis
TTTCGCGTCGAAAATGTTCCTTCGCGGACGAATGTTGAACACTACATTTTTACTTGATAAACCTATTTTCTAGAGACATTAATTACTGTCCTATGTATAACGTAGTGGTGCAAATTCTATATTTATATATGTACATATTTTTATTCTTCTTTATTTTTTTTGTGAATCAATGTTTTCGTAACACTGGTAGCGCTTTTTTCGATGCAAGTTGAGCGGCTTAAATTCATCTCTTTAGCTGAAAATGCAGTGTAAGTTGTGTTGTTGGTAAGATCGTTTGCGAGCCATGCTTTTAGGTAAGGGGTTGCGAATACAAAACCTTTTGAATCGCCTAATTTCAATTAGAAATTTGTATGTGTCTAAAGAAAGTCAAATACAAAAACCATGTCAATCGTCTAATTTCAATTAGAAATTTGATTGTGTCTAAAAAAATTCAAATACAAAAACCTTGTCAATCGTCTAATTTCAATTAGAAATTTGATTGTGCCTAAAGAAAGTCACTGCGTTGTAAGAGCAGCCCGTTGGGCCGTCAAAAGCTCGTCTCCGAACACACTTCGCCTAGTGTCTACCCGGCATCTTGTAGCTATAACTCACGGTTTGTCAGCTCGTTATAAAATCACGTAGCACGTATAAAAGTAAGTTTTTAAGTACGAGTTTGCGACTGTTCTTAAGTATCAGATTCGTGTAAAGCATATAATGATGAAAAAATTGTACAAAATTTTTGAGAACGCCGTTGCCCCAATTATAAACAAGAAAAACTGAACCAAGTATTCATCTGTTAGGTAGGTACTTTCCTGAACATGTTCGAATATGTTCCGTGCTTGTATTTACCTGAATTCAATAGGTTTCCTTTATCAATATTTACGATCGCCTAATCCGTTCAGTAGGTTTATTCACGGAAGCTTGAAAAAAGGCTGCGGTTTCTTGATCTTCTTTGTGATAAATTTGTAGAATTATTAACCTGCCAATCAGGAACTTCAATTTTCGTTTATCGGCCTTCTGATTATCTTCACATCTATTTTTCTAAATTATATCACGTATAAAAACCGGTGGTGTTTCGGAGGCGGAAAGTACCAACAGCCAAGAGTCGGAAACGGGCTGAAGCCAGGAGTCGCAGTCAGGCTCGGTCCATCCGGCCTCGCTGAGGATTAGGCTACATTATTAGTTTCTTGCCAACGTTAGGCCCTTGAGGACAGGAAACTCGTCAAAGGTCGTCGGGTGCAGCTGTTCCCTCCATTGCCAAGCTCTTGTCTATAGCACCCAGCTGACGTAAATAGTCTGGCAGTTGAACGTTATCCTGTTTGCTTTCTTGTAATCCTAGTAGTTTTTTTTTACTATTTGGCTATTTTATTGTATTTCTTTTATAGCCGTTATCACTCGTTGATGCTTTTCTTTCTCCGCGTTGGTCCTCCTCTCTTTGTTTGGGATTTTTTTCTACGGTGTTGCCATTCCCTTTTAGTTTTGGACATTCTCACTTTCAAACTTCATTGTATTTCCTTTAGTGTCTTCTCTTCCGACTTGCTGTTCCCGTGCTTGCGTAGGTACCCCTGTTTTGTTTTCTCGACACGCTACGTGCACCGTCGTTTTTCCTCTCTCATAATAAGTACCTGGTGCAGTGAGGTGGGCACGCGTTCGAGTCGATTCAAGCCAGGCCCACTCGTCCGAATGTTCAGGCAGGTGGTCATGGCGTCGCCCCGTTATAAGTCGAATTTTGGCATCAACGTGGAACCAGTTACCCGCAAGACGACTGGAAGCTCTAGTCTGCTCTGTAAAATTGAGTTTTCAGCCGTCTCAAGCGTACTTGGGTTGTTTTTAACGCCTGCAGCTCTATTCTTCAAAGTGGCGAACAAATGCTCCCGTCGGAGGTTTGGGATCAGTGGGCCTGGCTGAGATCGACTCGTACGTACGAGCCTCTTGGTAAGCTGAAACTAACGTGTACCACGACGCAAATCATTTAACGTGAGGCAATTGGTTCCTACACAACGTGACGCAGTTATTATGCCACGTGACGCACTTATTACGCCACGTGACGCAGTTATTTGCAACGTGACGAAATTGGTACGCAACGTGACGCAATTAGTACGAAACGTAATTGGTACCGTACGCAACGTGACGCAATTGGTACGCAGAGCACGCCGTTACGTCGCGTACTTCCTGTCTGAGAGCCGTCCAGCTGATGACGAAGTCAGTCGCCGTTGCCGAGAGCGGCTGGATGAGGAAGGGATTTTTTTTATCCGCCTGACTCTAAAACGACTTACAGACTTGGGACTTTCGACTTACAGACTTGGGACTTTCGACTTACAGACTTGGGACTTTCGTCCGTTCAAAGGCTACTTCACACGACAGTTTATTGGGCTCCATGCGCGCATGGCATAATAACGTATTATTATATTACAATAACTTATTATATACCGTATATTATTAACGTACCTATTATATTATGCCATTCATGGGCGCTGCTCTGCGCCCAAACTCGCTGCTGTGTTCGTTTAAACGACTGGAAAGTCGCGCAACTTTCTCAATTCTAATTTACTTCAAATTCGAATAAACATCTCCCTAAAACTCTAATGGCGATACTTTCAAAGAAAAGCCGTCTGACGCGATGGGGAACCGGTTAGCGAATTTTATGGCAAACACACAAGTATTGACGGACTAGAACACAGGAAAACCTTCAGATGCAAAATATTAGGCAGGTACAGAGAACAAATAACTAAATAAATTTACGACATTGTACAAAACTACCACGCACATCGGCATGCGTGTCGGGAATCACGTTGTATGGGGTAAAATATCGGAAAAAATATGTGGCTTCAAACAAAAACCGTACGAATAGGAGACAGGAGATAATGTATTATGTATCTTTTCAAGTAGACTCAGCACTGCCAACAGGAGCCCGGAATGACCGTCAACGCACATCATTTGCCGTCATTTTTGACGGCTGTGGATTGTTGCTACAATTTTTTTTATATCACATGTTAGTTGAAGCTCCTATAGCCACTCCACTACTCTTCCCAGTTCCGACGAATGAAACCGAGCTTGCGTATCAAAAAAATAATAATTAATACGAACACTGGGAAGAAGAAATATCGCTTGCAGTGGTAACTTTATATGCATAAAGTAAGATAGAAAACAAAGGTTTAGTCTTGGGTGAAAGTAATTACTCTTAACGAATAAACGGGGTAATTAGCTACCTGTTAGATCATATGTTCGTGAGCGAAATTCTAAGTTAGTTCATCACAAGCTGGAGACGCCAAGGGTTTTAAATTCTGCCCTATAGCACGGAAGTGTCGCGAGGTCACCCGGAAGTATCCCGTCCCTGTCGTAACTGCGGAACGTTAGTATTTTTCCGCACGGTGTACGTCGCCCGCAGTTACTCTCTTTGATGGTTTAATATTGCAGTTAGGCTACAGCACACTAACGCTGTACCTACCCTACCTTATCCAATATTATTGAAATATAATCGTCTTAAGAGTAGTGCCTATCTTCCATGGAGACGACACCAGTGCTAACTGCCCTCAACATGGAACTAATGCTAGGTATTTATTTCTATTTTATTCGACAATCTACGGTACTAGTCTTCTAGTAAGTTAATTGTCGACTTACAATACGTCGTATATATTGGAGAATGAGCTTACAAAATATCGGATTGAATACAAAGCGCCCATAGCCGTCCCTCACTCCCCTTCATGTCGGCGACATGTCGACCCGTCTAAGCAACACCCGCGTTACTTTGTCAAGCGAAATGTTTCAAAATAGTAACGAGCTCAGTGTCACTCGTGACTAGCGAGATACCTACCAATTGTAACTGGCTAGGTACCACTAATAATTAGTTCGGTAGGTACTGCAGTTGTGACTAGGTAGGTTCCTACCTGTAACTTGCTAAGAAAATTAGCTACGTAAGTAATTTTTGCTATAATGATATGGCTGCTCTATTTGCTCCATTTTGGATAGGAATTAGTAATCCTATATTGGGACTTACACTAGTGAATTTTCAAGCCTATTGGGGTATCATTTGCAGGAAGTTCTTAGCCTGATCATTTGTCCTTATTTTCTTCTTCAAGCCTGTATTACTGAGCAGTTTCATCCATCCACTTTTTTCGTTAAAAACTAAGTAAAAACAACGAAGCCGTTGTCTTTAGTCACCCACCCAACGGTCGTTGATGTATCATGTTAGCTTTTGAAGTGCATGCGTCCTTGGGGGATTTTTTTTTTTTTACTTTCTTAGATGCATTTTTGATCACTGGTTTCGTTGTCGATAGAAAAATGATAGACAAGTGTACAGAACCAGCTGGTGGAATTTGCTGCATGATATCAATGTTTACTACAACGCGCGTGAGAAATAGTTCACAAGTTTCGTTTTCGAAAACATATGATAGGCGCCACCTATCTTTTTTTTTCCACATACACCTGGGTGCCTTATTTATCAGTATATTGAAGTACTGTGATACCGAGTGAGATTGGCTCATAATACCATTTTTTTATTATTGTTGTTTCGAGTTAATAGCGTGCCTAATGCATTTAACGGAATATTTATTTAGTTTTCAAACATTTGGACGTAAACAGTTCAAGGCAATAGCTGTAAGGGAAATTCCCACGGGACGATAAAATGTTTTCTATTTTTTCACACTTGAAGGTACCGTATTCCCATATAACAGTATCATCTTCATTACACTCACAAGCAGCGTGTTGTTTCTTTCTCTGAAAAGTTTGGACGGCATCTCCTAGCAAAAAGTTCCGACACTGTTTCTTTGTTTTTGAACTTGGTACTTTTTATCATTAAAAAAATATTAAAACTACAGCACCTGGGCCTTAAGGGTCAGGCAAACCCAAATAGAACATTGAATAGTTCCGAAACGCTGCTGAGAAGCGCTTTAATAAGAAATCACGGCTGATGTGAACACCTGCAGATTTATACAACCAGAAACAGATTCCTGTATTGAATTCCATGCCGACACAGATCGGGAAGTATATGATGTGCGCGTTTGGTGGACTTGCGCGATCGATCGATCGCGCAAATTCACTAAACGCGCACAACATATACACCGACTGAACTGACAAATTTCGCCTGCAACGGTCACCAATGAAACGGGGATGGGCTTAGCTACAGAGCACGTGTTTCTCCCAAAGATTTTATGAAAAGGGATAAAGAATTGCAAAGAATGTCCTCTAAGGTTATATATGAGCAAACACGAACGAATTTCACGGGAGGGGGGGGGGTGTGAGGAGTAAATTAACGAAAATGCGTTCAAGAAACGAGATCTTATTTCTGAATTTGTTGAAATCTTCTATTCAGGTAACAAGTTTTCCGATAATAGATCGTTCGAGAAACTGAAGAATTTGGTATGAATTGCTATCATACCCAAATCAAGTGTGAGGCCGTTAAGTCTCATCATCTTATCTTTGTTTATTTCATAAGTTTCCATCGATAAGATGTCCCTTATCGCGGGTACAAGTTCGTAGTTGAAATTGAACTCTACCAGCGAGATAAATACCTATCGCGATTGGTACTTAGACTACCGTACGACGTCATCGCTCTGTATTATATCGATTCTCATTTTCCCCACATAGCCTATGCGAGGTGTACCTTGCGCGGGGTACCGGTACGCACTATCGTCCTTCACGACGATTTTGCGTTCACGTAAGCTTTCGTGCGCGCGCCACCACTAAAGTAAACACTACCTAACCAAACCTAACCTACCTTTACCTAACCTACTCTACCTAACCTAACCTCCTTACCTAACCTTCTAACCTAACCTTACCTAACCCAATCTAACTTTTCTAACCTTACCTAACGTTACCTAATGTTACCTAACGTTACCCAACGTTACCTAACCTAACCTAACCTAACCCAACTTAATCAGCGATCAGCAGCGCGGCGCACCAAGCGGCGTTCAAGTTGGTGCGTACACAAACACGCACACAAATCGTCGTGAGAGACGATAGCGCTATTGGTACCTACCACTTTAGCTGCCGATACTGATTCCATCGGCAACCTATTAGCCGATGCCAATACTTTGCCAATAGCCGATGCCAATACTTTGCCAATAGCCGATGCCGCAGAATTGCCCATACTTCGAGTAGTGATCGTGTCAGTCCACCGAGATTGTTGTAACTGGTCGTATTCTCACAGTCTTCCCATTTTTTTCAACACTTAGCGTAACAGTAATAGGTAGCTAAGACAGGACCAGAGGCTGAGCCTATTTTTCCTTGAGAATAAGCCTGTTATTCCGTCTGTTGTCGGCTACCTAACATGTGGCGCATATACTGTAGTGTCGTTTCTTTTTCTTGACGTACGTGCCCACGATTTGCAGGAGACGCAAGATTAATGTAAAAAAATACGCCTTTAATTTATCTGTCCGGTGTTATTAAGAGTCACGCCCCCCAGGGCATTCCGTAGGTTTCCTTAGCCTTATAGCTGTTGGCCTTTAGGACGTCATTCTTTTCGTGTTCACATTGTCCCGTGTCTCTTTAATGAGATTAGATTAGATAGGCGGCAGTAGACGGACCAACACGCCCATTTTCATAGAGGCATCGACGCCTACGCCCCGGCGCTGTATGAGCTATCGCCATCGGGCCACGATGCTCCTGCTAACCAATGCGTAGGTACCGGTACTTTCTCTTCAGGCTTCGGTTTTTGTGCGCAGTTATCCTACGTTCAATTCCAATTTAATAGGGTTGCCGAGTCCGAGGTGCATGGAGTCGGTGTCGGGCATCTGCTGGGTCCAGGAGTCGGAGCCTGCATTTCTCCCTTCCTACTCCTCAGAGTCTGCTCTTTGCACGACAAAGTCGACATGTCTGTGGATGTCCCTTCATTCTCCTCTCTTGCTGCGTTACACCGTGTGTGGCAGATAAGCTACACGCTCTTGTTATGTAGCTAGTTATGATATCTCGTTGAATTGCTGTATGATAGTAATAATATTACCGTAGAGTAGTACAACCGGGGTTGTGGAGTCGCACAGACAAAGCCCGAGTCCGACTCCTGGTATTTGCCAGTTTCCGCTCCGGCTCCGACCTCTAGCTTGGACCCAAAAATGACCGACTTCTGTCCACCCGACTCTTGTTCTTAACAAAATTGACGATGTTCTCCGACTCTGGACTCCGCATCCTTGACTAAAACATTAATAAATCAAGGTAGGCTAGAACTGTACAGTAATATTAAATATTACCGGTATTTGAATAGTGCATCAAATACATAATAGTTTTATTATAGGTCAACTGAATGCTGGGCTTCCATAACATTATCTTCTGCTTTACCCTAACAGTGTTAATTTGCTACAAGGGTTATTTTTCGTTCTGTTTTCTTCCTACGAAGAAAATAGTTTGCCGCAAGAGAGGCTATTAGCGCCACCTGGTTAAGTTGAAGTTAACCCTGAATACTTTTCATTGATCGTCAGATAAACTCCCCTATCGCGCTATCAGTAGAGGTGATACCGCTTCACCTTGTCTGCCGTGGTACAGACATCGTTGTCTGATGAATATGTAGGCCAGCTCCCCCGTGACGCACGACTTTCCTATCATTTGTTCGTTTGTAAAGAGTTCGTCGTTCTTAGTGCTCTCGTACTGATGTTTTTGTGCTGCTCATCGTCTTTGAGTTGTCTCTAGGTCCAACGGGGCTCAAACTGTTCACTTATGTTACAAATGCCACAAAAGCTGTATGGAGGGAGGCCTAAATTGGGAATGTTACTTATGACAGCTAAGGAAAAAGCAGGAATAAAATTGATGAGATTAATAATAATTACCAGGGCTGGGAGTCGGGACTCTGAACATCCGACTCCAACTCCTGTAATTTTTTTACAACCGACTCCAACTCATTTTAATGAAAATTAAATAATTAAATAATACTTAAATATTTTTCTATAATTTTCTCGTTTTATGTAAGATTATGTAATACTACATGAGAGCGTGACATAATGACCCTCACGCATTAATTATATTATTTGCATGATTATTGTTTTTTAGGAGTCTGTGAGATTTCACAGAGTCTGACTCCTCTAGTCCATAAAATGGCCCCGACTCCACACCCCTGATAAATAGCAACAGTAACAGTGATACTCGTATAGAATCGCCTGTGTGCCGCTGCATATACACCATTGTTAGGAAGTGTGCACCTGCGTACCACATTGTGCGATTGTTCATTTAATTTTAGCGCACCCGCATATAGTCCTCGGAATGACTCATTATTTCGTATAGCCTGCATTAGCTGAACTATTATGTAACTATGAAATAGGCTATCGACAGCGTATGCTTCACATTAAATATTCAAGTATTAATTTATTTTTATATATCTGTGAAGCCACGACGCAAATGCATGTCTGAAAATTATACCTTGTTGAAATGAATGACGCCTCACCGAATGCTCTTCTTGCTTTGCTAAATTTGATGCTCAAGTATAGTGAAGATTTCTAAAGTACCTTTACTCTAGTATCAAGAATGCTTTGTTTCGCGTTATTTTTGCTATAATAATGGGTCTTTGACTAGGAAATAGAATCATCTATAGTGAATCTCTAATACGAACTAGCTATATATACTTAAGTTTCGTTGAGACAATTATATTCCACCATCATCTTATTACGAGACGGGTCACGATTAATAACAATAAAAATGAAAGTCCATGTATATCTATGTGCGGAGTACACTGCCTCTGACTAAGCAGGCCCCTGGCTGAGGTTGGCTCAGACGCAAGGCTGTGTAAAGCAGCCAATAGCGTGGCTGCAGGGCCTTGACCCGATTACGCACCCACGCTCTCGACCAATCAGAGTAGAACGTTGCAGTGACGTCAGCGGTTATCCCGTGCCGACGACCAGTGCTAACAGGAAAGGTTGCTGCTGCATCGCGTACGTGTGGCGCGATAACCAGATCGTCAAAAATGACCGCTCACGCCTAGAAAAACTAAAAGATGATAAAGTAATGCACAGATGGAATGTATATATTTTTCATACTGCAGAAATTAAGCCAATGAGATATGAGATAAAAAAAAATCGTTGCCTTGTTCTCAAGCCCGCTTCAAGCAACCGTTTTTTTTTTTTTGTGTGTGTTGTCATTTCACAGCGTCCCAACCCGTTGCTGTGTCTGTGTAAGCAGCTAAAATGTTTTTTTTCTGATACGTTATTCACCCAAAACTTTAGAAGAACTATTACTAGCGGCTGTTGTTCAACAAACTCTGTGGCGGCTAACATTTTACCAAAGTTATGATGGGAGTGCAGTTGTGCTTGCATGGACGTAGCGATGCATTCGAACGCTGGGAAGTGAAAACACAGGCCAAAAGGTGGTCGTGTGCAGCTGGCTTTATAGGTGTACCTCTCGTTGTGGAGGCTCAAACAGCTGGCGTATATGTAGACACGCCTGTGTTGATCTCACTGTGGGAGTTGAAGAAAAAATGCCCGCAACCGACTGAAAACGTAATGATAATCATCCATGTGTTATGTAACATACAGTCTTACAAACGTAGCCTATATGTACACTACCACGACTGTTACTAATTTAACCATAACATGATGTGTGCTATAGATATATAGGCGTTGTGCATTTTTCACTTAGACCATATGCTACATGGCTCTTTTTTTTCTCTTAGAACACTTTTGTACACTTTTGTCGGGGAAAAAGCAGCTGGAGCCATTCGTTCTGAAAAAACTGCATGCATAAGAGCATGTTAAGAAACGCTATAGTTGTAGATTATTGCTGTAGTAGCTATTACGTTGCGCATCCACTAGTTTGCGAAGTAGGTATCATATAAAGGGTGCGACGCAGAAACTTACTGATTTGAAAGGTTAATAAAAAACAAAAATAGTTTAAATACTGTTATAACTCATTTCACATCTCATCTTACATTCTCTAAATTTATTTATTAAGTGGTTTTAAGGATTACATCGGCTAAGTTGTAATCCTTGTGGATTACCCCTGTTGAAAAAGTAACTGAAAAAAATTTGGACAGTAGGTACCTCGCCATCGTTTGTGGTCATGTTTCTATTTCTATGGAGTTTCATGGGCAAACAAAAAACACTGGGCACTAAGTACCTACTCGTAAGTTTCGCCTGTAAATAGACAGCACCGAATGTTTCCAATCCCAGCAAAGAAATAAATTGTTTTAAAACAAAAATTAGAAATTTTGACTTACAAACTTACAAAGTCCGGCTACTGTAATGTTCATACAGTATGTGCAAATTCAAAGTACTGTAATCAATTTATATACGTCGCATATAAATAAATGACGTTTTCTTCTTTAATAAACTGGTACCTATATATAATAATTATGTAATGGTAACAGCCATAGGTTCACAGGCCTGCCTATAATGAAGCCCCAACAACGCCAATTATATTGGCAATTGATATAATTCACCTTGAAACTTGTGCTAAACCACGGCTGTAAATAACGTTACAGGGATATAATAGTGTGGTGCACCAGCTGAAGGGTGCAGACTGTGATGTACATTCTGCTCAGAACTCTTGACACACCTCGTGCGCCTAGGTCCAAAGTTCACATGGTGGTGTGGGGGCCCCGCAGATGGGAAGGGTGAGGGAGAGGAAGGTACCGCGTCGACACAAGTGTGGGGTACAAAGTCCATGTGTGCTCATGTGAGCGACCTAAAAACTCTGGCCGCTGCTGCTTCACTCACTGCAGCTTGAGTGTGTGCAGAGTGAGTCTTGTCCTGGATCCTCGGGCTAATTTTTGAAAAATATACCTACAAAAATTGCTCAATGACGTTACTCGGTAACGATCTATGCTGAGTACAGGGAGTCCTTTATGTAGGTCCTACCTGCTTAGGGTAGTTTTATTATTTAGTTCAAACTTTTTACGTCCAGGCACTCTGTATATTTAGCCTTGATTTACTAGCATGCATGTAGAATATGGTAAAAAGGAATTAAAATATTGAAACTGTATATTACTACTGCATAAAGTAAAGGAGTTTGTATCGAGGACTGCCTGTACGGTACCGGTATGTCCGTCCAGCAGTTTTTAGTGGTTTTCCGCGCCATTCCCACCAGATTGAACCGGTTTCGAAAAAATATATTTATATATTTATAAACAAATTCAATATATATATATTTATACACGCATTGAATGTCCACTTCCATTGGAATGGCACTACTCGAATGTGTGAGTGTGACTCTTTGGTGCTATAGGATGTGAAGGATTACCTTGCCCGAAACTTTTCGTCCATATTGTACTTTTTTATTGATTACCTCCGCCAAGGAGGTTATGTTTTTGTCGTGTTTGTTTGTCTGTCTGTTTGTCCGTTTGTCTGTCTGTCTGTCACCAAGATCACTCAAAAAGTTATGAACCGATTTGGATGAAATTTACAGGGATTGTTAGGTATGTTAGGAGGAACAGATGATTAACTTTTGGTGAAGATATGTCCATCCGTTTGTTTGT
>LQNS02276769.1:9108948-9119043 GCA_001587735.2 Parhyale hawaiensis
GCAGGGGTACAAAATCCCGCTGACTGCATAACTCGCCGTATGAGCCTTAGTCGGTTCTGTCTGACATACACCGAATTTCTAAGTGGAAATCACACTGAGCCAACAAGCGACATCTTTTTGTCATTCCTAGTGCCTGATCCGTTTGTAGAGAGTGAGTTTTCGACGCAGAATTTTGCTGAGTATTTGAATGTGGGCACAGTGGTGGCTGCAGCTCTGAACGAGCTGCACAATATACGCAACGTTACTTTTGGCCAGTATTACAAGGGTTGTAGCTCGATGGGGTCCTTGGGTCGAGTCTTATGTAAAGCTTTCTAAGCGCTTAATTTACGGCGCAATTAGAAAGTCAATACTCCCCATGAACGATTCTAGCTTGATATTGGTTCAGGTAGTGAGTTTAGTAAAGAAGCGTTCTGTTTCATTCAAGGATGAACTGCGCGAATACCCTGACGGTAATCGGTGGATTCTACCCACTTATCGGAGACGAGTCCGACAAGCTCAAACATGACTCCCAAACGAGGAAGATTTATTTTATTTCCTGGGTGCAGTTTGGGCATGGGTTGGACGTTTGCTTATTCGTTTGAGAGAGAAATCGCACAGATTTAGGGCCAATTTACCGTCAAAGGAATATCTGCTTTATTGAGCAGTCATCGCCCTTGCCAAGGTTTTTGCGGTTGACCTTGTATTCAATGGCATAAACCTCAATTGTCCGGTGTTTATGCTTCAATTCATTGCTAATTCGAGTGTTGTTTCATTGGAAGCCATTAACGAAGTCTTTTTCAAGCTTTCATCACTCAAACTGTCCCTTTGAGGTCATGTTGACTAAAGCTTGATGTGGCATTGTCTTCCGTGGCGAGGTCATTCCACGAACGGATTCTGTTACCGCCTTTGTTTTTTTTTCTTTTATTTGCTTGCCCCCTTTTTTATTGCCTTTGTTTTTTGTTCTTGCCTCTCTACTTTTTTATTGCATGTTTTTTTTCAGATTGTTTGCATTATTCTGCTTGCCAAATGGGGTAAGCCGATAGTTTTATTTTTTCGTTATCGATCTAATACTGAGAATGAAAAGGTCCCGAACGTTTTTTGTTCGCATAAAATTGCAAAATATTTCTATTATTTTTGCAATATAGCGTCATAGGAAAGATGTTGATATATTTATAAATGAATAAGTGAAAAAATAAATGAATTAATGAAGAATACATTAAAACTCTACGTGAATTATATAGTAATTTCGAACTGCCGATGCCACAGAGGTTTTCATGGAACTATAGGCGTTCACTTATAGCAAACGTGCCGAGTACAGTTTGCGTAAGTTTTTTATATATAACAGTACTTTCTTTTGGAAGTTGGCATAATATTAATCGTTCATGATTATAGCACACGAAGAGAGTATAAATTTCTTGAGGGAGTGAGTGATATTTATAGCTCTAGTTCTTGGATACTCTGTTCTGTGAGTTGGTTTCACAATTAGTTATATAATTTAAAACAAAATTTATCAATTGTTGGGCTAGTTTTTTTTATATCGAAATAATGTTTTGCCATTGGTGTAAAATTAAGAGAAGCTAATGCTGTGTGTAAGTTTATTGCTTGAATCGTTGCAGAACTTGAGTAATTATTCCTTTTTTCCTCTATTTAGTATGGAAAATTTGTAAGTTGGCCAGTAAGCGAAGAAGATGGTTTTTTTAGATAAAGTAGAGTTGTGATAAGAGTTTATTTTAATTAGTATACAATTAATGAGAGATATTCAAGTTATTATTTGAAACAATTAAACTATGCATTTCATTAGAAACAAGGTGAACGCTATTAGGTAAAGAGTCTCATATTTGCAATGAGTGAACTTTACTGATTTGGAAGGTATGCAGGTAATCCCGGCCTCTGGGGACTCGAGCTTGGTAGAAGTCGGTTTACTATTTTTCTGATTTGTGTTCACATCCTTGCCCATCCCAAGTTTAGTTTTATGTAACTTTTTAAAGTCGATGCCACAGACGTTCTTATGAAACTATAGGAGCTCACTTAAAAGTAAATCAAATGCAGAATACAGAGTAATTATCTTACTGTAGCGGTAACTTTCCGTTGAGCGTTTTGATAACTTTGTATTTCATTTGGCAAAATTTTTTAAAACATTCTGCTGCTTGACTCTTAACAGAACTTTTGTTTCCTTGCATACGAGTTAGATAATTAGTTCGAGATGAGATGCAGGTCTGAATTTCAAAGAGTTGCGCAATTATGAATTTTTAAAGTTTACATGCGGTTTAATGCCTGCTCAATTGTAGGCTAGGAGCAATAAAGATAAATTGCATAGCATCGATAATGTGACTGAACACTAAATAAAATATTTTTGGGCAAAATAAAGATCCCGCGATTTATTCGAATTTTGGTGTTCGGGGTCTTTACGGTGGCGGTTCTATTGGTAGTCTCGCAGTTTGGTCAACAGAACTAATTTTAAGCTTTTCTAACTTGCTTTGTTCATAAGCGCAAGTCATTTAACTTTAAACTTGAGGGACGTGCTGTACCTAATCTCGACATGCCTAGCGTAACCTAATAGATCTAATTAGTTCCATCGCCGAAAGTGCTGTAGTTGCAAGTTGCATGGGAACAAGCACTTAGCCCTGTTGGTCAGTGTCGTCTCGATAACTATTCTTGCGTTTTTTCTCATTTATAAATTAGAGAAGCATTGTGATAGTACATACCTTTGCCAAAGAACCAAATGTCAATGAAGAAATATTTTTATTTTGGTATCGAAACCAGGAATTATTCTTCCGGCGCTAAATTTTTGATTTTGATCATTTGTTGCTTCTGACGTTTTTAAGTTTTTCCATCATTTTGGGAGATCCATTAGTACTATTTTAATTGTATCGAATATAAAATATTGATGAAATTTATTTTCAGTACATAGGTGAGAATATAAGATGGGTTTCAATGTACGCAGACATTACTGGAAGAGGCAGGTTTATTCCAGTGGATCGAGCTTAATAGCCCTCATTTTAAAGATATTAGATAAGTAAGTTTTCTTGTGTTAATATGAGTTAGGTTCAGTTCAGTTTCATTAAAATGTATTAGGAGAATTTGAACTTTGCTTACGGAGAAGTTGATGGCTGGTGAAGATTTTCAGTTTTTGTGACTTGAAAGCAATTGGGACTTTTGCGACGACGCTTTAAGCCATTTGTTTCTATAATTTCGAAATTTTGATGAATGAGTAAACGTTAGCGAGGGCGATGATTTTTGAAGCATTTTAGTGTAAGTTTGTGAAAATTGAAGAAAGTTCGTTCAAGTATGGAAATTAGGAAAAGTAGTAGAATTTTTATTGGTGTTCGAAACTGGTGAGGGTGTCGCTTCTGTTGGAATTTTTATTGGTATTCGAAGCTGGTGAGGGTGTCGCATTCGTTTTTCAGTAGATTTGTAAATTCGTTGAAATGGCGTATAATAGTTATTCCAGGCTGCTTGCTTGTGGAAGTCTCTTTGACAATTTTTTGAAATTTAAATTCAGTGACGAAATGTCGCCGATGTCAATTAGGATTAGAATGTTTTCAAATTGTTAAGTGCTTTATAGCCTTTTTTATTTGAGAGCAGTCCCATTTCCTGGTATGGGTGGTTTCGGAACTAAAGTGAGTTTTTGCCTTTATTGAATAGTTTTTAATTGCAGGCAATGCAGCATTTACTTGCACAAAATTTCCAAGAGACCTATGCCTACCCCTTTAGGGCGGGAGTCTCCCGAAGGACTGTTTCTGTCCTTAAGCAGGAGTATGGCCAGGGCAAGCCTAGTCAAAAGATCAGGCTTGTGGCCATGATCTTGCGGATAAAAGAAATTCGTTCCGAAAGTAGGGAAGGCTGGGCAGAAGATCTACGATCGGCTGATACTGTTTCGTTAAGTATTATGATTCTAATTAAAATTGCTTTTGTGAATTTTGTTATAGCTGCTTACTTATTTGTAGATATCTATTTTGTTGAATGATTGCAGGGCTACAAATTACCGTTGACTGCATAATTCGCCTATGAGCTATAGTCGGTTCTGCCAATTTAATTATCTGACAGGCCCAGAGTTTTCAAACGGAAATCACACTGAGCAAAGAAGCGACATTTTTCTGTCATTTATAGTGCCTGATCCGCTTGTAGAGAGGGAGTTTCGACGCAAAATTTTTGCGAGTATATGAATGTGGGCACAGTGGTGGCTGCAGCTCAGAAAGAGTTCCTGGTCTGTTTCGATCGCTATTATAGCTTGCATAAATTGGTTTGTAAAAATGATATAAAAGTAGACAAACTAATAAAATTTAACGTTTCGGGAATTTTTTTCTGCCATTATCAGAAAATACTGATAAGGATAATAATGGAAACCAAATAAATTGATTTCAAAATAATTATCGGAAAATTATACTTTAAGTGATCCATCTGTCAAATTTTATGTGCTCTCGTATGATACATTCGTTGTCCATAAACAAATTCAACTAACTATATTAAAGACTATTTCCTACCTTAGGTTTAGGCTTCCTAAAGTACTCGTGAAGTTCTGGAAAATTCTTTCTCTGGTCATCTGTGATAATTTTCGTTGATGCCTGAACTTAGAAATTTGTACTAATAGACCCAGAGGTTCTGAGAGAAGCAAATTTTACGGAATACTTTTTTTGCCCGAGCTTTCAAACAATCAACACAAACTAATTTAAAAACACTGTCCTATGATAAATTATAAAATGATATAAAAGTAGACACAAACTAGTAATAAAATTTGATGTTTCGGAAATTTTTTTCTCTCATCAGAAATACTATACTATAAAGGATGCTTTTCAATAAAAATTTTTATGCAAGGTGTCATAAGTTTTGGTGTGTGGACAGGGTGGGACCTAAAGGGCGAATGACCATGGTGCGCTATGGGGTTCTTATATAGGCGTCGCTCAGTAAGGGAAGTGGGGGAAAACGGACAGTCAGCGGAAAAACTGTCAATCATGGGTTTTGACGAGTGGTGCAGCTGTAGTCATTGTTGTAGTCATTGTAATAATTCTAGGTTTTGTTGGATATATAGTGCGTAATTCTAGAGTGGAGAGAGAAAAAAAGGAAATGTACTGTCGGAGGAAAAATGTCGGTCATGGGCTGTGGTCGAAACAGCGAATGGACAGAGCTGTGAGAAGGAGCTCTGTGTCAGCTCCTGTACAGTCTGCAGATGTGGAGTTAGTCGGGAATAGTGTGAAGAGGTACAGCTGAACACCAAGAAATTCATAGCTAGAACCAAATTAGTCCACAGCAGAAAGCTGAACGCATTGGGGCATCCTCAAGCCTAACCTCCTGTAATCCAGACAACGCAATTTTCAACTACTCAAAAGTAAAACTTCAACCGCGCCTCAAATTTCTACTGTCATTCGGCCTAGAATTCTCCTTACTCATAATCAACCCGGACTATTACAAACATTTCATAGGTTTTGAAGGCCTAGATAACAGATTGGAATCAACAACTGCGTTCCAATTTTTCATTTGCAGATATAAAAAACAAAATAATAGAAACTTGTAATAGCATTTACAACTCGTACAGTAAACATAAAGGATTTTCTCTAATCTTCGCTGGGTCTGATCTATCACTATTATCTAACTTCCATGAAACTAATTCCGTTGTGGTGTGCAGACCTGACAAGGGAAGAGGTGTTGCCATCTTGGACAAACATCAGTATCATCAAAAAATGAATATCATCCTTTCCGATACAACCAAGTTCACTGTTTTTGATTCGCATACCGACCCCTTCAAACTTACGCTTAAATTCATCGATAAAATTCATAGATTTCTAAAAAATTGTTAGACCAAGGCATCATCACTGATTCGATCTACCGTTCACACCTCAGGTGCTTCCCCGGGCATCATGTACGGACTTCCAAAAGTACACAAAGCCGATGTCCCCTTACGACCAATTCTAACTGCTTACAAAACCCCGTCCTACTCTATAGCTAAACTCCTCGTTCCATTACTTGAACCTTTAACCACTAATCAGTTTAGTTTGCGCAATTCATATGAATTTCGTGACCGTATCAAAGACCTCCAATTGCCTCCCAACGCCCACTTATCCAGCTTCGATGTCACCACTCTGTTCACCAACATCCCCGTAGACGAAACTATTGATATCATTTGCAACAAAGTTTTTGACGGCACGGACCTATTCCACAACATGGACAAACTTACCTTTCGAACTTTCCTTAGTCTCGCCATCAAAGATTNCTTCATATTTAACAATAGACTGCACAAACAAATAGATAGGGTCTCCATGGGTAGCCCGCTCAGTCCATCGCTAGCAAATATTTTCTTATGTCATCATGAAACTCTTTGGCTTAACGATTGCCCTAATGACTTCAAACGGTGACTGCTCTATATCCCGACACTCCTATGTTCCGACACCTTTATCTTCAGGTTAGGTTAGGTTATGTCCTTACCTAGGGGTGTCGGAATATAGAGCTGTAATCCTTCAAACCGATCCACTACAGTCGCTATGTAGATGACACCTTCCTAATATTTAAAAATCAAACAGATTCTGATTTATTTGTTGAACATCTAAATAGTAAACATCAAAATATCAAGTTCACTGCCGAAAACCAGTGACGCAATTATTTAGCTTTCTTAGATGGTTTAGTAATCTACAACGACTCAATGCTTGTCACTGGGGTTCACAGAAAGCCCACGTTCTCGGGCATCGGGACAAGCTTTTCCATTCACTTCTACGATCAATTAAAGATCAATGCTATAAGAACCCTACTATTTCGAGCATACCATTTGTCCTCCTATCTTACCTTCTATAACGAAGTTGACTTTATCCATAGTTTCTACAAAAATAACGGTTACCCGCACCATCTATTGGACCACCACGGCATTAGCAAACCCTCTGTCCCTAAATTAGACTTCTTTCATTCACTCCCGTACCATAACAAAGCCTCTGTTAGTGTGCAGCAAACTCATTGAAAACATTCCTCTCTGAAGCCTACCCACACATAAACTTTGAATTTTCGTACAAAAACACATTTACTATAGGCTCATACTTTAAATTTAAAGACAAACCACCCACACCGCTCTTGTCAGGTGTTATCTACCGTTTCAAATGTAATGACTTGGATCCTCTGCCCCACGATGAATAGTTTAGCGTCAGTTTCACTGATGTACTCAATAATTCAGATTACATTTAATTTGGGATTATATTGAATTGTCCTACTTGGCGAGGTACAGGTTCCGAAACTCAAGAAGGCCATTCCAAGGTCCCATGGCCTACCCTTCATATTTCCAGCCACAAAGCTTTTCTACTCTCATTGCTAAGCAAATCTCCATGGGCTCCAGGTTATATGATTGGCACACCAGGATCTCTTGCTTGTTAAGCTTCCGGATATGGGAGCTGGAAATTCACTGTTGGCATGGAGTAAGAGATTCCTCATTATTGTCTGGAAATGAACAACGAACGAGGTAAGCTCGGCTGTTGCTGCCAAAATCCCACTGTATGCTTAAAAGGAAAACAGCCGAAGAACTTTATTCCCATCAATAAAAAGATCTCGGAAGAGAAATAAGCCTCAGCTTGCATTGAATACAAACTAAATTACAAGATCAACTGTACAAAGATCTACATTCTCTACCAGAAATATATTCATTCTTTTGTATAGACCATATTTAATTTTCCAAAACTCTTCCTTTGCTCCTGTTTCAATGGACCTTCAACATGAACCCGCTACAGCAGATATCTGCAAGCAGTTGTTAGCACGAAACAAACTGCTGACCTCTGCCGAGCAAATTAATACGAACGAAAAGTTCATATTGGTGATAAGTTCGGGATTTTCGTTTGATCACCAAAATGTATCTCTCCAAAAATGAGGGCCGACGCATCTGCTAGAACTGCTAGTGAACGGCTGGGCAGCGCCGCGGTGACCTTAAATTTTATTAGGGTAATTACCTGTTCCTCGTTCTATGTCTAGCAGCTCCTGTAAATTTCATTAAAATACGACCGTAACTTTGTAATACGTAACTGTGTTTTAACAAATGTAAAATCAGTTAAAAAAACAACAGGTAAACGAACCAGCAAATTTTAACTAAAATTTAGCAAGATATTTTCCAATTATTTTGTATGGGTTGCTGCTAATTTTTGGAATACCAACCGGTGACCTATTTAGATTAGATAGGCGGCAGTAGACAAACCAACAGGCCCATTCTCAAAGAGACACTGAAACTTTCGCCCCGGTCTTCTAAGGGCTATTGCCATTAAGTGAGTAGGATATAAACGACTGGGGGAAAGAGAAGAAAAGAGAAAAAAAAATGAGGAAGGAGAAGAGTCTCAGCAAAAGAGACGATCACGAATACATGAAATTATGATCAATAGCCGCTGATATGCGGAGTTACAGAGGTCAAACAGTGTAGTTGGAGCGGAAGAGAGAAAAAACGGATTTAGGAAGCCCCTGAGGCTTTTGCCGGTAAGAGTGTGCGACTCCTGGAGGAGGAATCCTTAGCTGTGGGGGATGTCTCTCCCAATTTAAGTCAAGACGATTTTTAAACGCGTTGACTGATTCCGCACTAACAACGTCGGAAGGGAGTCTATTCCAANACGATTTTTAAACGCGTTGACTGATTCCGCACTAACAACGTCGGAAGGGAGTCTATTCCAAATACTGACTATGAAATACGGAAAGAACTGCTGACTTAAGGTCGTTCTTCGAGCTTTGTGCTTGAGTTTTTGACCGTTGTTTCAAAAGCGATCATCATCTCTTTCAAGAGTGCCGTTGTAGATACGTCGTTGAAGCCGTTCAAATACTTGAATGTTTCTATTAATTGCCCTCTGAGTCGTCTTTGCTCGAGAGATCAGACCCAGTTCCTTTAGGCGACATTCATACCGCTGGTTCCGCAGCTGAGGTATCAATTTCGTTGCTCTGCGTTGCACCCTTTCCATGTTATCGATATCTTTGCACAGATGTGGCGACCAGAATTAAGCAGCAAATTCCAAGTGTGGCCGCACTAGTGCCTTGTACAGGGGAACAATGATGTCCTTGGACTTATATTCAAAATTTCTGGTGATGAATCCGAGTACTTTGCTTGCCATTTTCACACTCTTGTCAAATTAATTGTTGACTGTGCTGTAGTTTGTTTGTAATAGTGATTCCCAAGTCACGTTGTTGGGTGACAGGGTCATGGACCTTGTAGGTTTTAGGCCCACGACCTCCTACGCGTCGGAAAATGAAGGATCGTAGGGTAAACACACTGTTGAATGGACATCAATATACTTCGAAACACAGCACAATGATGGTGATATTTCTTACAATTCATCAGGTCACCCACAACGTGGGGCCTGAGCGGCCAAGAGCGGACGCACCGCCTTGTTTGGTTTGCGGCGGCCGCTACAAAACTGGTCGCCTTTGTTTTCAAAGCAAAGGCCGCGGTCGGTACAAGGAAGGCTATTGAATTCTCGAACCTTCCTAATATCTGGCGAACATTTTGAATAATTCTTTCTTAGAACTGTGAATACTTGTAACCCTCGTACATTATTTGTATACCACACGTCTGCTACTTTGTTTAAAAAATGTAATTATTGGTAAGCATTGGCATCCTTCTTAACAAGCGTCTCGGTACGTAACACGTACCATACACAGTTCGAGAGGAGGTGGGGTTGTCGATAGGGGGGAGAGGTGAGAACAGTGGACTGCACTGGTAGACCGTTAGGTTCAAACCTCTGGTTTGCATTACGAAGGCATGGAATTTCTTTATAGCTACAATATTTTTAGACCAATTGTGCATTTAGCCTAAACTTCAGGGACTCGAATTTTCTCCAAAATATACTAGCTTGACAGACTTGCACATTTTTGGAATTTACTTAAAACGAGTTTTATTTTGCAATAATGGAAGTTGAGAGCTTACGATGTTTTTATTAGGGTTATGACAACAGGAGCCAATTCTGTCCCATTCATTTTCAATGGAGTTGAGTTCACCAGCACTACGTGCATTACTGAGCATTTGTCAACATTAAAGCTCATCTGCCATGTTCTGCTCCATTCCATGAGGTGGTCAAGATCTTGTTGGAGCTCGGCTCTTTTCGCCGCAGGATGGCATAGTTTTGTATCATCCGCAAATTTACTGATTTTACTACGGATGTTGAGATCCAGATCATT
>LQNS02276769.1:9215262-9228761 GCA_001587735.2 Parhyale hawaiensis
CTGTAACATGTGCATAAAATACACAGAGACTCGATATACACTGCTAACACACGAGCAATTTTCACATGCTGCTAACATCGAAAAGAAGTTCAAGTACATCACACACCTTAATAGATGCCTATGATTTATGAAAATAAACTTCACGGCACGGAAATAGTCTATTTACATAGTGTTTTCAGAGTATGCATCAGAGTGCAACACCATCACTGAGCATCACCCTTCGCCCCTCCCACTGTGGCCTGTCACCTGCCACGCCATTGGCTGCCTTGAGACTGTACTTGCTGAAAGGTTCAGGAAAAAAATTCGCGTCCGGGCGGGCTGTACCCATATCTACTATACTGATGCTCTTCGGACTACCCATCTCTTTTCGTATACCTTTTCCAGTGTCCTTTATTCGTGCAGTTTATGATTCTCGTCCTGTGGTAACACCCCGACCTGCTGGTAGTATGGTGGCGGAGTCAGATGTTTCTAGTCCGGTTCCGACTCATTGATCTCTAGTTTTTCCGCCTCCGACTGACGCTCCTCATGTTTTCCCGACTCAGACTTGGTGATACAACGAGCAGTTGCGATTTTCTTCTGCACCTGATATTGCCGTTTTTTGCATCCTTTACATCGTTTACTTTCCGTCTATTGAGAGACTGGCTACTGTTCGTCACCTGTCGCTGCTCCCGCTGTGACAGGTCACTTCCCCTCATTAAACTTCACAACGTGTCAAAGGGATCAATTTTCCTAGGTTTCCAGACACAGCGTGTTAACTATTAGCATATACTCTATGCCTATCGTTCATAATTCACTCGTGTAAACACTCCTTTGCCAGGGTCACACTAGACTTTCCTAGGAGCAACTTGATGCCAGGATGGGCCTGCTTGCATGTCGTTCATGCCCACTGTATCTATGCTACCGAGTTTAAATATATTTCAAATCGACGAGTGAGTTGCTAACCCTTGCTTCCAATTGGTCGTGCGAATGTTCATGTCGCCTCGATATTAGAAAAGCAGGATTAACGTCCTGAACCATTAATGGCAGAGGTGGTCACTCTGTCTAAAGCAAGTAGAAGTACAACCTATGGCCTCAATATCACTGGGTCCTCGAGCACACACTTAGCTGTAGCAGTTTCCTAGTGACTGCCATTGGCCTTTCTTAACGACTGTTCACACGTAAGTCTTTCCAAAGTGTTGTTGGAGCACAGTTTCGAATGTTGTGGTTAGCCTAATTTCAAGCTCAGCTGTGGGTCTACCATGAGATTTATTAAAATGTTACCAGTCGAGTTAATTTAGTTGACAAATACAGTATCACTTACAAAGTGTCATGTATTTCTTAAAATTTGCCGTAAATTAGAACTCTGAAAGATATTCATATTGCTGCTGTTCGAACGACACAACTAGGGCATTCGGACAGTACGTTGAAAGAATACGTAAAGATGGTGTACGTGCGCACCCACCTTTAGACTTACGGGTTATAAGGCGTAGAAAGAAGTTATCAACTGTGATATTTTTGACATTAACTTCGGTCTAGACTTGACTGGAAGTTGTTACCACTCCTCCACCTCACTCTTTTCTTGAGAATCACGATTTCAAACTTTGCTTGTGGTATACGGGGGAATTATTTTGTCATCCAAATCCCCTCATTGTCCGGATCATAAAGAATCACAAGAGATTGACAATCACTGGTCTAGTATGGAGTTTAAAGTTGAAGTAAAAAATGTTATAGTCTCTCTTTTCCGGCGGCAGGTATGCAGTACGCTGGAACTCACCTGCGCGCTATCCAGAAGGCCATCAAGAACCCCGCAGCCAACTTCGGAGTCATCCTGGATGAGGGCAGCAAGCGAGCCATCCGAGCCATCGGGCTGAGCAACAACGCCACCCTGCCTGGTGCCCACCCCAGCCTGTCTGCGCAGGCTGCTGATATTGCTAAGGTAATTGTTATGTATTGTATTTCTTGCGAGGTGGCGTTCTACTTGTGGTTCGTGTTGAGTTCGTCTCTGTACTTGGTTGTGAGAAGGAACTTCAAAGCAGAGTATAGTTATCAGGCTACAGTGCTGGATGGTGAAGGAATCTCGTAAAGATCTTCTTGTTTATTTACATCTTTTTATACAAGACTTAGAAGATATGATCCAATAATAATGAGTAGCAAGCATGCTACTTGATAGATGCAGATAACTGAGTACAAGATATACATCTAAATAGTGTTACAAGCAGAAAGCCGTAGGCAATGTTGATACTGCAATGTCAGGTACCGAATTAAGTTGACGCTTGATCGTGCAAGCGCTTTAAATACTATTGATTTTCCGGCTTCATTAGAACACCGGTAGCTTCCGCCGGATTCGAGTTGGAAATCCGTGGGTAAATTACTTTATGTTTACAAGCATAACAAATATCTTCAAGACTCTGGCTACAGGCTTTGACTGACAGCTTTTACCGATGCAGGTTCCGGCGGAAGGTCATAGAGAAATACGCATGTCACTCAGAGGCAGTGCTGGTACACCGGCACATTTTGCACGGTATCATAAAACCTTTTAAGTTCTTTATCTTAGAAGCTCTGTGACCTGAAAGCCGGCGGAGGCTACATCCGCCAAGCATGACACAAAAACTGCGTCTATACATTTAAATGTTACTGGCTAACACTTTGGAATGTTGTATGTGCGAATCGCGTATATAACAGTAATACACTTCAACACTGGCTTTATGCTGCATTCTTCTTCTCTTTGTGTGTAACTTTGGCCCTTATGGCCTCTCCGCTTGACGGGACGTGTCGCAGGGCATGCCCTGGGACACGTCCAATTTGACTCTTTTCACTTTCTAGCTGCTAAGGAGCGGGGCGTGCCCTGCTTGTCAGCGAACTTTGCACTGATGGGTTGAGAGGGAACGTGTCACCTTGTCCTAACAAAACTAGGGCGCGTTGCGAGCAAAAACTAGGGCACGTTGCTAGCAAAACTAGGACGTGTTGACGTCCAAGTATTTCAATCGCCCACATGCACCCTCATGTCGGTTGCTGCCCCGCCACGTGTGGAAGCAAACGCGGACACGGTCACTGTCCCGCGGCCATGTCCCTGGGACATTGCCACCGACACGTCCCGTCGTGTGGAGAGGCCTTTAGCAACTTGTAAATTGGTTCATCAGATCCAATTGAGCATGTGAAGCGTGGCTCGATTATCGGCGCTCTGTGGCTAGGTGCTCAAGTTTAGTCATACTTGCAGCAGTATTTTTTCTGCCCGTAAAACCCAAATTAATAGCCAATTCACGAGAAGTCTACATTGACACACTGAAAGTCTTGATAGAGTCCATTGTTATCGTGTATCAAACAAGTTGGACCAGATTGTAATGCTTATATCTCTGTAACCATAACTTGGTAGGTGCACAGACTGCCATAAAGCCAGCTGATGCTCGATCATTGAAACCTTTATAATAAGGGCGTACCGACACTATCGGTATCGGTACCTCATGTATCGGCCATTTTTGGGGTACGGTATCGGCAAAAAAAGGGTCGATTTTGCCGATACTTGAAGAAAAACGATGCTAATTTGAACTCGGTGGACGCGGCGACTTCGTTCGCCAAACTACAAGAAACGGT
Organism: Parhyale hawaiensis; assembly: GCA_001587735.2. NCBI lineage: Eukaryota > Metazoa > Arthropoda > Malacostraca > Amphipoda > Hyalidae > Parhyale > Parhyale hawaiensis. Next base: position 9,218,833 of record LQNS02276769.1, read on the forward strand.
AGTTGAAATTTATAAAGCAATGGAGAGCATCTATTGTTTGTTCAGCTAGATAACGATATACAATATCTATTGAAAATAGTGCCCAGTAAATCTTCAACAGAGCAGGAGGTAGATTTATAAGAATCGCCTAGCGAAAAATACAGTCAAGCATCAGCTGCTAAGCTAACGCAAGTGTTGTCCTGCCACAGGAGACGTAAGAAACGCTGCGAAAACGTAAGCAAAAGCTTCGTTTTTTATACTGCAAGTCAAGTGAAAAAGTTTGCTAATTGCAGAAGCTAGGATGTAGTTGTACGACTGCACTATATGATGAATACTAGGCAGTGGGAGTACGATAATTAGGCTTGAACATAGTACGTCGCGGGTCCGATCATTGAAAAGTACTTCATGGTTTATATTGACAGGAAGTTCTTTTAGCATCTCTGTACATTTTCGGCCCTAGGTTACTTACTGTAGCACCATTTTCTATTGTCGAGATATCTGTGTTTCACTTCCGACTGTTCATCCTCTTAGCACTTTCCCACACCGCGTGGCAGACATGCTTGAACCAAATTATGGCCTCCATTTCTGTAACTATTTTATATATCTGCTTCTGCTGCAGCTACTCCGTACCAAATGAGTTCTGTACAGCTCTCCCATTAATTCTGTAATCAAGGGCAGTGCATGTATACCAGACGGTCAGAAGGAAAACTGACAATTATTCATCACCCTATAGGCGGACAAGAAAGGGTTAAAATGAGTGCTCACACTAGTTGTAAAAGGTTAATAAACCAATGTCTACATGCCGAATATTTTCCAGCCCTGTTCTCCTGAAAAATTGGCGGGTCTGGTGGTGATATAACCGCGAACTTAGGAGTCAAGGACCTCGTAGTCGAACGGCGAATTTCTGTAATGCCGCAAGCTCTATCCAGTTCTGGCCAAATGCATAAGTTTGAACGTCTTCTGACTTCACTTGGATTTTCTAAGCTTGCATTCATTTGACTGTCGGGTGCTGTTGCTTCTTATTTTTCTGATGATTTTTGCGCCCCTCTTACTTTTTTTCTACTCGCGCGTTGTTCGGGTGCTTTTCGTTGCATAAATTTCACGATTTGACACACATCAGGCGTGTTTTAATTGGCGCACTTCCGGTGATGTATCTGATCAAATTAGCTAGTCTGAACTCAGTAAACCTGGTACTCAAAACTAACTTTATTTGCCACATTGGATTGACGTTCAGGTATCAGCGACATGTGTTACCGAGAGCCGCATTCAGACAAAGACAATGTAATCTTATTATTAGTCTACAATTTTCTGAAGTTTACAAGGGATTGCTTTGGATTAATCGTTTTCAATCGCAATGCTAGCTTTTAGCCTGATTATTTTTAACTGTAATTTTAGCACGATGCACTGGCTACCAAGCACTATGTAGCCTCGCGAAGAGGAAGAGACATGTAGAATGCCTGTTACACATGCGTCAGAGTGTTCACCTATCGTAGTCATATATATTCTCGAGGAATTTATGTATCATGCAGCTTCATTTTAATGAAAATTATATTTCAAGAAAATAACCGAATTCAGTTATAAGTCCTCTTTGATATTTTTTTTTCTAGAAAAGTATCGGTATCGCTCAAGTATCGGCAATTTTTAGGTATCTATATCGGCAAATTGCTAGGTATCGGCACACCCCTACTTGATAATTACCTTTTCCAGTCTGTGGGCGAGTTCGGTGGTGCGTGCGAGTCCCTGCTCATCAAGCACGGCAACTCCATCATCGACCAGCAGTTCCCCCTCAACAGGATCGCCAATGCTGCGGTAGACCTGTACGCCTGCGCCGCCGTGCTCAGCCGCGCCAGCAAGAGTCTCGAGCTCAACCTGCCGTCTGCTCAGCACGAGGAGAAGCTCGCCCGCGTCTTTATAAATGAGGTGAGTGCTTGAGTCACCGAGATGAGTACGTGTTCAGGAGTTGGCGTTATACAGATCACTGCACATGTAGACTGCTTCTCTTTCCTGGGTCATAAAATCACCAATGATTTTCGTGATAACCAGGATATAAAAAAAGAAACACGAAAGCTCCACGCAGTGGGCAACATTCTAATCAGACAGTTTGTTCACTACTCAGAAGAGGTCAAATGCACGCTGTTTCGAAGCTACTGCTATCCCCTGTATTGCCTCGCTTTGATTGAACTTAAGGCAGAAGTCTATTGGAAGCCTGCGTGTAGCCTATGTTGACATATTTCGGCGCCTGATGAATGTGCCGAGGTCAACTAGTGCAAGTATGATATTTTCTCAAAAGTATACTGATTGTCTCAAAGTCAGATCAAGAAAATGCGCGTTTAGTCTCCAGCTCAGGAAAGAAAAATCTGATAACGCCCTACCAAAGGGCCTGGCTACAAACTATCTGACATGTATAGCCGATGGCAGCGCATACCATTACCGAACAGGGGCCAAACAATGGGCCGCAATGCAGTGTAGCTTGTAATGATTGTATTACTCGATCTTTGTTCTAATATAAGTTTTAATTTAGTTATGAGCTGTTCTTTGTGCACCATGACCCTATGTGTAGCTAATAAAGCATATTGTTATTATTGCGGTGAGTACGCAGTATGGTGTGGACGTAGTCCTGGAGTGCTTGCCTTGTACACAGTTGCCGAGTACTGCGTATTCCAATTGTATTCCATCTTGTTTTGGTTGGGTGTCGGTACTGCATTAATGAGCGTAATAGAAATTGTTCTCTTCAGGGAGCATAGAATGGGCTGCAGGCCTTAGGGTTATGTTAGTTAGGTTCGTCCATAATTTGTTGAGGAGACACGGTAGATTACCTGAGCCATTATCTAGGCCTTTGAGATGTCTGTCTTTCGTGCTCACTTCGCTTCCTTCCTATTTCATACTTCTACTGGTCTTTCTTTTCTTCTGTTCATCCTCTTCTTTCCTGATTAGCTATTTTCACACGTGTTAATCCTATGGTGAGGCTTGTACGTTGCTATCTACATACTTTATGTCCCTTGATGCTACATTTGTCCCGTCACCGTTGGAGTGGAAGCGGAGGCGTAAGCTAGTCAACATACTAACGCCTTTGTGGTGTTCTCCTATTGGCTACGGCGGGAAACCAGCAGCATAATAAAATTGTAATGATCATAATAAAACATATTAATGCAGAAATTTTCAGTATATATACACAAATTTTCCCGATTCGCTCTCTGTCTCTTATAGTAGCTGATCTGGCCAGTTTTCGCACAACAGCTTTTAGTCGATTTTACTGCACTCTTGACTCACGAAGGTTTATCTTGGCCTTCTACTGTCCATATGCGTCCCTTGCTTTTCTTTACTGAGAACAACTTAGTACTGATTTATCGGGACTTGAAACTATCCTATGTAACATAACCCAATCCTCACGCACTCACTATCTTTTGTATTAGAGCTGGTGTGATTTTTAAGTAGAAATTATATTTAATTGTACCCACTTTACCCGCACACAGGCGTGCTCCCGCACCCGCTACAACCTCAAGATCGCCAGATCAGGCGACGCTGCCAAGAACTTCGACGCCATGTCGGCCATCAGCAACGACCTCATAGAAAATGGCGGCCTCGTCGCCGGCAGAGCGCTCGGCTTCTAGACAGCCTTTTCTCTTCCCTCCATTGATCTATTTTACCTTACAGAGATAATTGTATTTATTTTTATTACCTAATTGTATAAAACTTTTGAATATGAATGACGAAACCTACAAATACATTAGAAATCTCCTTCTCGTACCTTATATTTTCTTTACGTCGCAGTTTTGCATGTATTTTGTCAAGAATTACTTGTAACATTTTAGAATAATTAAAATTCGTCAGTTAGTTGCTAAAATCTAATAGTTTCTACTGTGAGCTAAATTCTTCAATTCAAATGCTGATGGTAACTAATTTCATACATGCATGTCTAGAACAGAAACCCTTACTGGTTACTAGCAATATTTAGCAGTCCGAGTGCACAGGGGACTGGATACTGCAGCTTTGAGTTTCTTACCACATCTAGATCGCGCAATCCGCAAGTAGCTTAGTTTGTCGTGTCCATTCTACTGAGGCACTGACATAATGTTCATGTCCACCCAGCAGTAGCTCACTTTAGTTGTTGCGGTGCATAAAAATAAATGAAGAAATTCGAGTTGGCTTGGTAGCCCGTTAGGGGTGTACCGAAGGTAGGTAGCTTCCCAATCGAATGTCCAGTTGGAAGAAATGGCAGTTAGACTCCCGAACCTTCCTAGGCTCCCGCGTCAGGTAAAACCCCATCACGGCAGCTACAACTCAGTGATTTGTGTTTTTCGCGTTCGGCGGATTTAGAGTTTATTTTCTGCATAATGACCATCAGTTTTCAAGCATTTCTCCTTTGTAACATGGAAAAAAGGCACCTTTCTTGGCTAATGTCGTTAATTTGACGGGCGGTGCTCAACGATTCTGTTCTCATGAAAAAAAAAATAGTAATGGCTGTTTTCATCTTTAGTTCTTGCATAGACCGCAACAGTACTCGACTCTTAGGTCTGACGCTGGCGGCCAAAAGTCGGCAACGGAAAACTGGGATTTTCTCAAGAGCTATTCTTTTCCCCCTATCTAATACTAAAGAAAAACAATTCCAAGGTACGCAACATTTTTCTTGCGGAGAAGGTATCTTGGATACGGCGGTTACGCACTTGGGCGCTTGCCTGCATGACCGTGTCTGGACATGTTCATAATAGGTCTTTAGAAAATCCCATTTTCCCATTTTGGCCGCCAGCGTCAGAGCCCACTTGGACCTAAGAGTAAAGTACTGTTGCGGTCTATGGTTCTTGTAATGTGTCAAGCTGTGATAGCACTTTCTCTTCACCATGAATATTATAACGGCTGTTTTGATAATTAATTTCAGTGATGTGAGAGGGCATTGCTTCTTCATCCTACTCATGAAGAAAGAATATCGCTCAGTTGACTTGAATTTGTATAGCGCTGTTCAGAGACTGTTGTACTATATGTTAACTTACGTCCTCCTAACTAGCTTCTAGATCTGTACATACTATGTTAAGGTACAACATAGTTGCATGTATATTTTACTACTCACTATTTCGACTGAAAATCAAGCTGACTTATGATATTTAATTTCGTAACACTGGATGCGTTTTAACCTTCGTGAGGACTTGGAAACGGATCCTCAACATTATTTTTGGCCGCCCAAATACCTGACTCAAAAGTTTACCTTTTTGGGCTGCCCAAAATCTCCGTTAAGGATACGCTGTAAGAGTTTCCATATTTCAGTTTTCCCTCTACATTAAAATACAAACTTTTTTATTCACTACTCCGAATTGCTTTGCCAGCGGATATCTTAGTGTTATTGATTTGCTCACTGAGGTAAACTCGTTGTAATACGCTGGGATTCGTCTCATTGGGTCGACATAGAGCGTAATTGATTTGTGATTACCACTTAAAATTCAAATCGAGAATTTTCTAACACGTACTTTTGTACTTGCGCTAGTTATGATTGCGTTTTGATTTTTCATCACTGTTCCTGATCATCGCCGTGACTACTACATATAGTGAGTAAATTGTACCCTAAATTGTGGGGAAAGGTCAACCAGATTTGAAGACTGCTTATATACAGTAGTACTTAATCTTCTCATTTATAAAAAGTTTATTTTCCTAAGTTTTGGCTGTCTATTGGATGCTGAAAATTTTATAGCGATTTTAACTTTCGTTTTTTTATCGTATGGCCTCCATATTCCTAGCTGTAAACTTTGGCCTGTATATTGCATGCACTGCAGATGTAGGTGCATGGTCGGCCACGATTTCCAATCTGGACCGCCTTCCTCTCTGTAAAGCACACGATTGCCTTGTATTGTTACGAACTGTGTTCCAGAATTACAACATTTTTTTCTGTTTATTGCGTCTTATTTCAATTTGCTAGTTCTTTTATGAACTCGCGTATCATAAAGACTCGATAGGACTCTGACAGCGAATGAAAAGCCGTTGAATGGATTTTTTTTCCTGCTGACAATACGCTAGTGCGCCGCATCAATGCAATTTAACTCTCTAAGGTCCTTGTATTAATTAATATACATAGTATATTCTAATAAATAATTTACGTCTTATTTGGTTTGCTGTCCTTGGAGTGTGCTAATTCATTTGTGTTGCTGCTGGTTCGTCCATCTTATGTTATGGGGAGCAGCGCCCCTAACGAGACCCTGCAGAATACCCTAGCCTTAGCTAGGCCTTTGGGACATCTTTCACCTGTGCCCACTTTGCTTCCTTCCAGTTTCATTCTCCCACTGTTATTGCTTTCCTCTGTTTTTTTTGCCCGATGTACTGTTCCCATGTACCATACCTAAGAGGAAAGTATTCGTGCACTAGTTCCCCGTTTCTACCGACATGCTACATGTCTCTTATTTCTTCCTCTGTCAGATCACTTTGTTGTCCAGACGGAGGCTTAAACTACATATTCAATAATGATAGCCTTGGCATGCTATTTGTCTCTTCCTTTCCTTCCTTAGAACATCTAATTTGTGATGGTTTAGGGAGGCTTAAACTTATTTCTTTAACAAGATAGAGCACCTTCTACCGAGGCTAGAAACTTTGGGCAGATGAGCTGGCTTCGACCCGAGAAATTTTGAGCTTCAGGTGTTGACCCTAAATCGCCAATTCCGGGAGGGCTAATTGAACTACAGTAGTGCCTTAGATTATACCCAAGGCGTTACTGTACTCGGCATATTAGCCCTTCCGTCAGGACAGTGGTTCCCAAAGTCAAGTTCTCTACAGACCCCCTGCGAAATCGTCCTGAAATTCACGGACCCCCGCCAATAAAATGATATCAACTTAGCATATTACGTACTGAATGAGTATTGTAGATGTCGATGGTTTCCAGGCTATTGCTTTTCAGTTAATACAGAACGGTAGAGGCATAACAAGTAACAACATATAATTACTCATTATTCACTTATAGCGAGTTTTCACCCTTAACTCTCTTGAATTTATTTTCACTCGTCCTGAATTACTGGTTGCATTGAATGATGGTTAGCAGATGCTGCTCTCGCTATATAAAAAAATTAAGCTCTTAAGCAAAAAATCTTTACACCTTTAAGGGTAACTATACCATAATTAAAATTCTAGAATTTAAATAAACTGATGTAAAAGCTTATTATGAACTATTTAAACTTATGCTTTTTCCTCCTATAACCTTAAAATACTCTTTAGTTTTTATCGTCCACTGGATGAAAACAGTTTAATATTGCCACAGAAGCTTCAAACGTCATGAACCAGTAGGGGGTCCGTGCGTGAACCCACAGGGGGTCCGTAGGTTCCTATGTACCCCAATGGGAGCCACTGCTCTAGGACTTCCGGAATTTCAATCTTGTTCCGTAAAATGGAACTTGTAGCCAGGTCAACGCACTCTACCCTTAGTGGGCATAGAATGGTCCATAGGGCTTAGGGTTAGGTTAGTGTAGGTTAGCCCATCCTATGTTATGGGAAGCGGTGACCCCAGAGGGCTTGTGTATAATGCCTTAGCTAAGCCTTCGAGACTACTTTTCTTCGTGCCTACTATGCTTCTTCCTCCCACCCAGTTACTCCTACTGATACTTTACTTTGTTTTTGCCCTTTATCCCGAAATCGCCATTCCCGTGTGCGTTGACTCGTGGATGAGTTTCACGTTTCTCTGGACGTTCTTTATGTCCTTTCTTCCTTTGTTTCGATCCCAGCGTACTCTTAACTGTTAAGTAGGGAGGCTTCAATTAGGAATACAATAATAATCTGGCTAGGGTACTCACTGTTTAAGGTTGTCCATCGATGACGATGATGACGCGATGTCCTCAATATCATTGCTGTGGTCGGTGAATGCGCCGGTGGCTGTAGAGGTCGATGCGAGGGCCGCAAGGCCGATCACACTCCGGACAGCGGTGGTGAGGGCGGCTGCTGGGTTCTCTGATGCCTCCTAATTTTCTTCGGCGTCAGTTGGTGATTTCGCGCAGCCTCAAAGTGCTCTGCACCACCACTGCAGGCCGCACGTCAGGCGGACTTGTCAGTCGCAAGTACCTGAAGTCCTCCCGGGTCGATACTGAAGCTCTTCGTTGTATTTAGAGTGTCCTCATGTCTTTTCTTTGGTCCACCATGGCGCCTCTAGCCAACAGACAGACAGTTGAGCATACAGGACACAAGTCGGGAGCCTCGAGTCCGGCATTCTCTTCACATGCCCAACCCATCGCAGCTGTCCACGGTGCAGCATACACCAACACTCGGCAGACCAGCTCGCACAAAAAGCTCCTTGTTAGGTACTGGATCGCACCACAAGACCCCGAGGATCTTTCTAATGCAATGCATATGGAAGGACTCCAACAGCCTAATATGCCTACGAAGCAAAGTAAGGGCCTCCGTTGCATAGAGTAGCATGTTCAAACAGATAGCCCTATACATATCGACTTTCGTCTACTGCCTCAAGTTATTTTGTAGTGCTCTTTTTCGGATTTTAGCAAAAGCTGCGGAAGCCTTATTTATGCGTGAGTTGACCTCTATGTCAGCCGAGCAGTCTGCGGAAAGCACACTGCAGAGATAGTTGAAGTGAAGAGAGGTTCTCAGCTCAGCATCATCCAGCTGGACGGGGATCCCATCCTGTGGGGCAGCACCGGTTCACTGGGGAAGAATTTGTTTTCTCAGCGTTTATACTTTATAGCTTGCCCCAGAGTACGATAAATATCATGGATGACGTTCAGCGCTTCTTGTAGGTCCTCCCGAGTGTGTTTTACAAGCATACAGTCATCGGCATATTGTAGTTCGGCAATCTCCCCTCTCGAAGTTTTTGTTCTCGCCTGCAGACGCTGAAGGTTGAATAAGCCGCCATCAAGTCGATACGTAATGCCGACTGCGTGTTCAGGTTGGAATCTTTCGCGAAAGAGACACTTAGCCGCTGCGAGATAGATGTTAAACAGCTCGGGAGCCATGACGCATCCGTGCTTGACACCAAGTTCAACGACAAAAGGCTCCGCCTCCTCACCCCCAACAGAGACGCTGGCTTTCATGCCATCGTGGAAAGCACGGACCATGGCAATGTGTTTTCCAGGGCAACCGAACTTACGCAACACATCCCACAGGAACTCCCGGTTGACAGTGTCAAAGGCCTTCGTCAGGTCAATAAAGGCCATGCACAGATCTCTATTCTGCTCTCTGCATTTCTCCTGCAGTTGGCGGGCCACAAATATCATATCGACGGTCCCATGTTCCTTGCGAAAACCACATTGTGTCTCAGGGCAGACTCGGTCTAAGACATGGTTGTTCAGTCTAGTAAGAATAATTTTAGCAAGCACTTTACCGGCGGCTGAGAGAAGGGAAATCCCACGGCTGTTCCCATAAATTGTTCTGTCTCCCTTCTTCTTATCAATTGATATTATTATTGCATCCTTCCTCGCCTGCGGTACTACTCCGGTTCCCACACGATTCGAATCAGACCATGCAGGCCATAATGAAGGGCTTCACCTCCATGCTTCAACACCTCCCCTGGGATGCCATCCGTACCGGAAGCTTTGCCATTCTTGAGTGAACGAATCGCCGTCAAAACCTCCATGGATGGAACGTCATCCAGCTCAGAAAGAAAGAAAAAAAAAACATTTATTTCTCCCCGTAGGAAGGTATTCATACAATAGTTCTATTACAGTACACGTTCAGTACCTAGTGTAAAACAATAAGCAATGAGTCTTACACGCTAGGTTATGAATTGAATGCACATTTCTACTTCACAATTTATTATTATTTTTATTATTATTTAACATGTGTTTCTCCAAAGGCGGGAGGTATTCTTGGATTATTATATTACAGCTTACATTAAAAATTGTGTGTGCATTAATTTGTTGGAAATATTACAGCTATATATTCACAACCTAATCTACATGGCTCAGTGCCACCACATACCACACGAGTTAACTGGACTGGCTCCGCAATAGAGCTACCTAACAATCACGCTCGCGCGA
>LQNS02276769.1:9487065-9498347 GCA_001587735.2 Parhyale hawaiensis
TAGTAGAAGACTTTAGGAACGGAGAGCCATCTTAAGTTCCAGGACCTGCGAGGGTTTGTCAGTAGATAGCCCCGCTGGACCTAGCAGGGAGTGTGATCCCTTGCCCTTAGCTCCACAGAAATTATAGGAGAAAACTTAAGAGTTTCCAGGAGTTCAGAATATGGCCAGCTCTCTCTCTGGTCAGCTCACCGGAAAGGAACCCTCTTCGCAGCCAAAGCCTCTCCCCTCGAGGAAAATGCAGGGATATAAAACTAGGAGTTAACATAGGAGATAGTTGTGCAAGCCTAGTCGGCTAGGCAGAGCTATATCCCTCCAAGAAGCAGGCGTCTTATAGTAATATTGTATAGTCCAACCCACAGCAGACTGACTCAGAAGACGCCGGTGGGTTCCCTGTGGCGTTCTCTGCCATAGAGACATCGTAGTTTTCACAGAATTCCCCTCTTTCAGGGTAGGATACCCTAGGTCAAGCTGGAAGGTAACTCCAGATATAAAGAGGGGCAGTAAGCCTGTGCCTCCCCTGGTTGGGCCTGCTTATGCTCAGTCCCACAGCCCCTAGCATCTGACCTCTTCAGAAAGGGCCAGGCTAGACTACGATACAATTTTACAGATTCAGGTTGGCAGTCCCCCCTCCTAGGATAAGAGGATGTCTTATTCAAAGGCCACAGATTAAAAGGTTGCTCTCCTTGGGTCTCAGTCCGAGCCAATTAGTATAGACGAGGACTTTCCTCCAGCTCGGTTAGGAAACTCTTAGGAGCAGATTCTCTCAGTTTTTCCTGAGTTGCGACCAGGAAATTAAATCCAGAGTCGTGTAGGGACGTCTACCCAATCAAAGCGCAAACCAGACAACAGCTTAAATCTGCTGTATTGAGGAGGTACACTAAAGTGGAAGTGCAACAGGCTTAGATACTTTGGGTCACCAGGAGGAGGCTAGACGCAGATAAAACCTGGAGTGGCGGGACCTCCGTTCATAAGGAACTACGGTAGAGAGAATCCTTATCTACGAGTCCCATGTTTTGCCTTTGTGATTCAGGGCCAGAGACCCAGATAAACTCAGGACAGAAAAAAAAAACTACAGCCTCACCCACTCACAGGGTCATCTTAACCTTGTGACCTTGTGCCGTGGGGGAACAACTTGACTAACCTGAGAGGAATTAGGGTCAGTCCTGAGGGTACTGGCCAAGTTGTTCATTTACGGTGGTAGAAAGCAACGGAGCTACAAGCAATGCCATCTTCTACATCAGGGAATGGTCCTTCTCCATAGCTAGCATATACTGTACTATGCAAATTTCAGTACAATCGGTCTAAAATTGATCATGCCCCCATGCCCCCCTCACATAATGTACAAGGTGCGAAAGTTCTACCCAACATTTTCTCAATGGCCTTATCATATGGAATAGGAAAATACATGGTAGCTATAGCTGTAAAAGAGAAGTGTGTAAAGAAATATCCACATTTACATTTTTTTCAAATTTGTGACTGAAAATTTAGAACTGAATGATATTTGTTTATAAATAGGATTCCGGAGTCGGACTAAAAATTCCAACTCCGACTCCTAGAGCTAGTGAAATTCCGACTCAGACTCCCCCTCAAATCCTCAGACTCTGCAACCCTGTACATAACTCAAAAAGTTATGAACGGATCTTCAAGAAAATTGTACAAGCTGTTATCACTAGGTATCAAAAGGCACAAATGATTAGATTTTGGAGTTTATACAAAGAAATTATGGTTTCAGAGCCAATTTGAATTTTTTGCTACCATTGCCTCACTTGGCGGAGGTAGCTGTGCGCTCTCAGAATGTTCTAGTTTACTGATGTTTTACTAGCTCACATGAAATACCTATGGTAATAGCTGGTATCAAAGAAAGGGATGTGGTCTGTCATGTCGATTTGCAAGAATTCAGTTTGGCTGTAAATATCTTTCTGATGCTTTATTCTTCTTACCAGTGCCTTGGGTATCTTGGTGCTGGTTTGTAGCTACTGTATATGGGATAGTCCTGGCCTTTGAGTCTGTGGAGTGAAGTCTAAATAGCTAATGGATAATAATAATAATAATAATAATAGCTGGAATATTCTGTTGCCTACTTGGCAAAACATTCAGATTTTGATATAGCCTAGCCTCTATTAGGTAGACATCTACCTAGCCCTCCAATTACCATATTATAGAATTTTATTGTTTTTTTCAGAAGTGATGTCAAGAACATGCCCCTACTTGGATACCATCAACCGACACATGCTAGATTTTGACTTTGAAAAGCTTTGCAGTGTTTCATTGTCACGGATCAATGTATATGCCTGCCTGGTGTGCGGCAAATACTTTCAAGGTAAGACCTTTGACTCGTGTCTCTCATTACAGCTACACAGGTCTTGTTGCCTAACTGCAGTAGGTAAATACTGGTAGCTGCACTCTATATTCCAAAGTCAGAACGAAGACTGAAGTGTATTTGGTGATGCATAGGTAGGTACTCATTTGGTTTTATACCCCTCAGAAAATCTTCCTTGTAATAAGCTTTGTATTTTCACCGATTTTTTGGTATTTTTCCTGGTTAACGTTTTCTTAAAGATAGCTGTTTAAGACACTGCTTCTGGTAAACAACGTTAGAAATGTAGCTAGCTCTGTTTGCTAATTTTCGCACTAATTTTAGTCTGCTAGGTAGGTAGCTACATAGTTATATAATGATTGACCTGTTTTGTTTGAGGATTTAACTTCAACTTATATATTTCAGTGTTGATTGCAAATGTTGATATTTTGATAATTTCAGTGCAAAGGTGGACTTTGCTAAATAGTTTGAGATTCTTGTATTTTGAGATAGACTAGCCCCTACACGTTTGTTTTTTGTGTAGCTACTATTTTATCCGCCAGTGTACCCTCTTGCAGGTACGGTAGGCTACTTACATGAAATTTTTTACATGCAGTTTATAGGCCCTATCTATTGTTAGATTAGCTAGCTGTGTTACCACTCTAGTAGAAAAATTCCTTCCATTAGTTTTGGTTTTAAACACCACACAAAGTTTATCTCTATGCTGGAAGATTTAAGCAAGCATGAAAATTTTCATATTTCACTGTCATTCAAATGGAGTAGGCATATACGTGTACCTAGGATGTATGTAAGGTAATTTAAGTTCACCCCACAGGTCGGGGCAACAATACCCACGCTTACACCCACAGCGTCTCGGACGACCATCACGTGTTCCTGAACCTGCAGTCCTTGCGCTTCTATTGCTTGCCTGACAACTATGAAATCATTGGTAAGTTACAATGCATCAATTTCATGCTTATATTGGTACTAAGTGTGTATTTACGTACCTAACGTTGTTCCTCTTTGGTGAAATTTTAGAGTGAATCCTTGCTGAATGACTACGTAGGTATAGGCCTAAATCCAGGTGCACTTTGGATATTACTGAAACCTTAGTTGTGCCCTCTGATCATCTCTTTCATACCAATGTTAGGTGCTTCCACTCTCCTACTTTTGCTGATCTTTGTCTGTTCTGCTTCGTCGTTCCTACTTTTCTATTTTCATGTGCAGTATACCTTTGTGCTTAGGGTCGTTATAGACCTATTATAGCCTAATCGCTACAAAATTTGCACGACCTCTGTAGAAATCCCCATCTTATGAATGGGCTCCTCATCAAGTGGCTAATTTTGTTTCACTTTTGTACCGGTTTACTACTAGAAATGGGTTCCTCATCAAGTAAAAAATTTTGGTTCACTAAAAGTGTTTATTTCGTTAGCTCGTGTAGCCTACATTGTTATTTTCTTTTGCAGATCCTAGTTTGGCTGACATCATTTATGTAGTTAATCCAACTTTCACGAAGGAGTGGATCAAGATACCCCAGACGAAGATGAGCAGAGCATATGACAAGTCTCTCTACCTCCCTGGCATTGTTGGTCTCAACAACATCAAAGCCAATGACTATTGTAATGTTGTACTCCAGGTTAGTGATGCTCATATTAGGTTGCTGGCACATTCGCACTGTCATGTAGTGGCGTGACTATAGCTGTGAAAATAAAATAATTGTTGGTAACACCTTGCGTGGGTTTGTCGTTTGTACTCGAGGTATTTACTACCTGTACTCTCGATCTATCTTCCTTCCTTTGGAAAAATAAAACTGTACATATTCAAAAACACCAGCTAAGCTGGTAGCTAATTCTAATATCCCGGTAAGTATTTGCAGTGCTGTAGCTAGATGTTTTTCCCGTTTTCCTCATTGTATTTGTATCTACCTTTTATACCGTACCAGTCCTTTCTTCTTTCCTGTTGGATCGCATGGTATGCTGTTAGTAGAGACACAACTTACGAATATTACCGTATATCAGCATTTATTCATAGTAACCTCCGCCAAGGAGGTTATGTTTTTGTCTGGTTTGTCTGTCATCAAGATAACTCAAAAAGTTATAGACCGATTTTGACGAAATTTACAGTGAATATTAGGTATGTTAAGAGGAACAGATGATTAACTTTTAGTGAAGATCCATCCATCCTTTTGTTTGTTTGTCTGCCTCATTTTTCTCAATGATATAACTCAAAAGCTTATGGACGGATTTTTATGAAATTTACATGAGTTGTCAGGTAAATGACCAAATTTTTGTAACGATTTGTTTGTTCGTTCATTTGTCACTGTTTTTAATTTTATGCTTGTTAGCACAATGACTAAAAAAACAATGAATAGATCTTTATGAAATTATTGGAGTTGTTACTAACGTTAAAAGGTAGCTATAGCCTTAATGATAAAGTTTTGGTGCAGATCGGTTGGTTCGTTTGCATGTTTGACTCCTGTTTGTCATAATGCTTGTTGAGTTGTTAGCAGCATAACTCACAAAGTTATGAACTGATCTTCAATAAAATTATTGAATCTGTTAACACTATTGAAGGATACAATTAATTAGATTTTGGTGTTGATACAAAGAAAATGATAGTCTCAGCACCAATTTTAATTTTTCGTAACCGTTGCCTTTATTGGCGGAGGTACGCGCTCTCAGAGTGCTGTAGTTTATATATACAGTGGACTTTGACTCAGGCCATCTACATAACCTACGAGCCCATACGGTATTTTTAGAATAGACTAACTGTTCTTACACTGAGAAAAGCAAGTCATACCGGCTCACTTCTGTCGGTGCTATGAAATCTGTTTTTATTCCTGTATTTATTAAGATGCTCAACCGAAGGACAGTGTGCTATTGCTACGGGCTTCCTTGGTAGCGGGTAGGTAGCTCTCTTATTGGAAAGCGCCCCCAGGGGGTTTGTGTAGGTTACCTTAGCCATTAGCTAGGCCTTCGGGACGGCTGTCTTTCGTGCCCACTTTGCTTCCTTCCCATCTTTTACTCCTACTGAGCTTTCTTCAATCTGCTCTTACTCTTCTTTCCCGACTTGCTGTTCCCATGCGCGTTGATCCTGTGTGGGAACACCCTCGTGCATGGGTTCCACGTGTCTATCGTCACACTATGTGTCCCTTGCTTCTTCCTCTGTTAGATCGCCATTGCTGTGGAGACGAAGACTTAAACTACTCAATATAATAATAATCTCTTATTGGAGCGTGCGCTACAAACACTGTCTCAGTAGCCTATGCCAGAAAAGTTACATATTTGATCATCTGATTTGGCAAAATATTGGAATGTATAACGTTAAGCACTGAAGGTGTCACACACGAGCTCACTTTGCCCCTCTTCTCGCGAGTATTGCCCCCCAAGTAGCGGGCTGTGGTCCCAGGTGGGCTTGCGACGCGGGATTGCTGCTTGCTCGACTCTAGCCAGCTGACCATCGATCAAATGCCATGGCTTAGTTTGATGGCTAAACTCTGCAAAATATGTAGGTAGGTAGCGCATCGAGTGCGCCAAGCGGTTATTACCTCCGCCAATGAGGTAGTGTTTTATCAGAGTTTGTCTCTTTGTTTATCTGTCTGTCACCAAGATAACTCAAAAAGGTATGGATGGATCTTCATGATATTTACAGGAATTGTTAGGTATGCTAGGAGAAACAGATAATGAACTTTTGTGAAGATCCGTTTAATCGTTTGTTTGTTTGCTATCCGTTTGTTTCTTAGCTACGTAACTAGTAATAAAAGTTATGAACGGATGTTCATGAAATTTACAGGAAATGTGAAGACTGTTATGAGGAGCAAATTACTAAATTTTTGTTATGATCTGTTTGTGTTTTTGCCTCTATGTTTGCTTTTCTCCATGTCAGGACATAGTGCAAAAAGTTCTGAATGGATCTGCATGAAGTTTGCGGAACTGTTGGGAATGTTACTAGGAAAAGTTAATCAAATTTTGGTAATGATGAAAAGAAATCCTGGATTCAGGGCCAAATTCGCCCATCCTATGTTACTGGGAGCAGCGAGCCCAGCGTGATTGTGCTAGTTACAGTAACATTTAGCCAGGCCTTCGGGACGCCTGCTTTTTGTGCCCACGTTACTTCCTTCCACTTCTATACTCCTCCTGACGATACTTTTATTATGTTCTTCCTCTTCATTCCCGACTTGCTGTGCACATTCATGTTCAGGAGTCCTGAATTTCAGGCCGAACGGTTTGAACGTTTTGATAACTGCTTAAGTAGTTTTGCAAAATAGTTAACTGTTATACAGGTTTGCTTTAAATGGGTGCAAAATGTTTAAATTTGTGGTGATTGTTTAAAGTAATTACAGTAGAGCATTGGTGAAACGCAAATGTAGCCATAATCAGTACTAAAACGAAGTTTCCTCTAACGTAGCTCGTTCAAAACTGCTGCAATTGAATCACGGCGTTGGGTGATTCTTTTTTCATAAACTCATTCTGATTTTTGGCAATACGTGGAGGTATTGACGTGCAAACTCAGCATATATATATACTAAATATTGGGTCGCTATATCATGCAATTGTATCCATTTTACAGCAGTTTCGTTGACATCTTCGGTAGTTAGACCACACATTGATAACTCAATCCTTGTCAGTCTTTATTGCAGCAACTTATTCAATCTTCACGCGCTGCTCACATCCACATCCGGCAGTGTCTCCTTTGCTGCTTGTGCTTCGTGTAATCGTGCTGGGCTTTTTCATCGATGGTCAATGCTTGCGAGTTTTGAGCAAATGTAATAGGGCTTTGAGAGCAGTTCCGTTGCACTGCTCTTGATGGTTTTTGCGAAGCTCTCGGTAGCTAACTGGTGTTAAAAAGAATTTTATTTAGCAAGTGCGGATATATGTAATCACTGTAGATACGTAGCTGGGTCCTATCAATCAACATATTTGTAGGTACCTAGCGCATAAGTGACCAGGATGCTATATATGTTTGTGTGTGGGGCATTACTGAGGCGTGCTTCGCTCAACAATAAAAAATCTCCAAACTCTCTGTTACTGCTACTGCTTAATTGATAGTTAGTGGTCCTCAGCATTTGTATATGCCCTACTTCTGCTGCGAAAAGCCCAGAACTGTAACGCAAATGTTCCAAACTTTTTGTACTGGCTGCTGACATTTGAAGCAATTTTAAAATATTTCGACCCTCTAGCTATATACCGAAGTAGGTAGTAAATGTAACAATTCTATGTTAATAGCTTTTACCGAAGTCATATAACTTTTAAGAATACTGTTGCAATACATAAATTATTCCTATAATATTAAGTTCCTCGCGGCGCACCGTTTTAGTACTACTAATATACTGTAAACAAACACCGTAATATTATAGGGAAACCCCAGTGCTGTCTGTGTCCTCTAATTTTGTGTCATCTCCAGGTCCTGTGCAACATCACGCCCCTGCGAGACTACTTCCTCTTCCCTGAGAACTACAGCCACATCAGCCACCCTCCTGGCTCTCCCAATCTTGCCATGTTTCCGCTCATTACCAGGTAACTGACCTAAGATTTAATTCTCTAAGGACCAACTAAGATGTCAGCTGCTCATGGGAATAGCTTTAGTTGAAACGTTTTTGCGAAGGACCCTGGTTTTTATAGGGTAGGGTGAGGACTGAAGCAGAACGTTGTTACAGGCAGTATTTCTACTCGTTGCAGAAAGGATTACCATAAAAAGACTCTTGATCATGTATGATTTTGAAATCGTATGCTTCTAAAGATTGAATCAAAAAAGCGCGAAGTCAACTTTTCACACCTTTATGGCAATACTTTGATTTTTTGTTAGTAATTTTTCACTTGATATGTTTGTTTTCAGATCTTGGCTACGCATTTTTGTTTTGTATTGAATCTATGCTATAAGTTTTTCATGCGATATATCTTCATGATGTTTGTTATTAGATCTTGGCTATGCAATTTTCTTCTTTAGCCTATAGCTATAGGTATTTGTTTTTGAAGCATGGTTGTTGAGTTTTCTTCTTATAAGTCTTCATGAAGTTTGCCTGTAAATTTTTCGGATCAAACTCTCGCGAACTTTTCGTATCAAAGTCTCGCGTTCTGCTACTTTTACGTTGCCGCAGGCATACTGTACACAGGCATAGCTTGAGAGTTACCAGTAATGCTGTCACCCGTTACAGGTTTGGTGAACTTGTCCGGAAATTGTGGAACCCGCGAAACTTCAAGGCTCATGTATCGCCTCACGAGATGCTTCAGGTAACTAATATCAAGGTCGTGGAGTCAGATGAAGTCCGACTTATTAAATCCCCAAAATGACCGACTCTTACTGACTTCACAATTTTTTCTGTTTAAACTATACGGGTCAATATCTTTTACTCCATATAATGGGTCCAACCAGTTTCCGACTCCCAAAAATATCTGACTCCCTCCTGTGTCTGCAACCCCGGGAACTAGTGTGGCTCCTCTTCAGTTTTTGGCACATAGCCAAAGTATATATCTAAAATATATATATATATATATATATATGTGTCTGTCCACCCTATAAGTAGTCGAAGGAGTTGAGCTATGTTCATGATTTTTTGCAGGGAGTGTGGTGGGCTGTCTTTGATGTGACCCATGCCACAAAACTAGTATTAGCTAGCCATAAAAAATGACGGCGATAAAATTTGCTCTCCACCAGAAAACAGGTAGATGGAGTTGAGCTATTTTCATGATTTTTGGCAGCGAGTCTGATGGGTTGTTCTCGATGTGATCCATGCCAAAAAACTAGGATTAACAGTAGCTACATCAAAAATGACTGCGATGATATTTGCTCCCACCGCGGGTGATGATCTTACGCCACGAGGCGTTCTCGTTTTTATTTTTTATTGTTAATGTACCTTTGCGGACATGGCTGTCGGAAGTATGTAATGAACTTTCTTGCTTTCTCCTGTTTTTCCTCCTCTTTCCCAACTTGCTGTTCCAATGCACGTTGAAGTTTGTGTAGGTTCCGCGTTTCTGTCGCATAGTGATACTGCACTGAAGCGGAGTTGAAACACAACAGTCATGGTATAGTACAACAGTATAGATGAAAAAATGAACACTGTCATGAATAGAAAAAAAAACGTGCTTAATTCTTTGTATTGTGGCATTGCGTGCCGTACACAAGTCTCATTTCCCCACAAAGCTCTTAAATCGTAGAAAAGCGGGTTTCTCGCGTAAAGCGAAGCAGTGGCCACAATTGCAAAGATTTCATATATAGCGCCATATACACACAGGGTTCATATAAGATAGTCCAATAGCGCTTAAGAATTTATATTCAAGTTTATTGGAGGACACAGTATCAGCTGCCGTAAGTAAAGACTTCAAAGTTTAGAATGTCAAACGCAAGTTGTTGTCACAAAGAATTAGATTTAGAAACATTAGCACAATATAAAGTTTTTCGAATGATAAATATTCATTTTTAAGATTGAAATGAGTGACGCAGATCAATTAAAATTTAACGGTTCATTTATTTTTAGCAGATGTTAAAAGACGATCGTGGCTCAACTACGGTAGCGAAAGATACGGCGAAATTAATTCAATACAAGCGAGGGTGACATTGTTGAGCTCTCAGTAAAGTTAAGCTCAACTTAATACCGCCACAAATTAGCATATTTCAAACATTAATAGTTGCAGCATCAAATTGTTACGTGAAAAAGACTGCTGCAAAGAGATGGTAAACACTAATAGTGAGAACAATCTACTAAAGAGCGAGAAGTTGAATCAGTATGTATGTATATATATAGTACTCGTCAATAACTAAAGGCTACTAATAGTGGCTATTATTCAAGTATCATACAGGGAGATTCAAAGGAAGAGCTAAAACTGGGGACGCAAAATCGTGGGTGATCATGTCAAATCCAATGATAATCGCAAACCGACAGTACTTGGGCCTAACCAAGGGAAAAGCAGACTAGAGGCGGTTCTTGTCAGTGATAGTCCCAAGACGATAACCATTGAGCCCAACTAAGGGAGAATACAGGCTAATCTTGTTTCTCCCCTCCGGGGGCATAGGATGGGCCATAGCCCATAGGGTTAGGTTAGTTAGGTTCGCCCATCCTATGTTATGGGCAGTAGCGCTCCCAGGGGGTTTGAGTAGGTTATTTTAGCCATTAGCTAGGCCTTCGGGACGTCTGTCTTTCGTGCCGACTTTACTTCCTTCCACTTTCATACTCCTACTGATCTTACTGTTGTCTGTTCTTCCTCTTCTTTCCCGAATTGCTGTTCCCATGCGCGTTGATCCTGTGTGGGAACACCTTCGTGCATGGGTTCCCCGTTTTTCTGTCGACATACTATATGTCCCTTCCTTTTCCTCTCTTAGAAGAGCTTAGTACTTATTTAGGGAGGCTTAAATCTTCTTCTAATACCTAATACCATACCTAATCTTGTTTCTTTGATAGCGATAATTCCATGCTGATTACACTTGAGCTCAACTAATGATAGAAATAAGCTAGGAGTGGTTTCAGTAGGCGATAATCCAAAGCCGATGACACTTGAGCCTAACCAATGGAATGAACAGGCGCGGGGACCACGATTTTGCAAGTCGCATAACTAGACTCCGTGCCACCACCTGACCCGCGCTCGCTGTAACGAGAATATGTATATATATATATATATATATATACTGGTTTTAGCTCTGTCAAGGCAAAGAAGCATAAAGCTGTAAAGGCCGTGGGCTAAATTTTAACTTGCAATTAATCAGAGCAGATAAGTAGTAGCTAAGATGCAAGGAAACAAAGCTCAATCACAGAGGTTTCTTGAGACCACTCTTTAGAGGACTTGATCTTAAAAGTTGGTTCCATTCAGGATTGAAGAATTCTTCGTTTTTATTTTAGTGCCATGCAATAGTTCGTTAGACTTACAATGCGATTCAACTTCGTTTCCAATTCATCTATAAAGTTCAAGGTAAATCTGTCCCAGTACGTGTCAGTCGCCGTATTGAGTTGCCTCTTTCGCTCAGTGGTGCCAAATGTCGCCTCTTTCGCTCCCTC